>OX442435.1:412501-477978 GCA_949361645.1 Spongilla lacustris | reverse complement strand
GGAAAGGTCAGATGACTAGAAAGGGATGGGAGGGGAGGGGAGGAGAGGGAGGAGAGAGGAGGTATGATGGGAGGGAGGGGAGGAAGGGGAAGGAGGGAAGGGAGGGGAGGGAGGGGAGGGAGGGAGGGAGGGAGGAAAGGGAGGTATGAGGGTGGGAGGAACATATGAGGGTGGGAGGGGAGGGAGGTATGAGGGGTGGGAGGGAAGGGAGGTATGAGAGGTGGGAGATATAAGGGTGGAAGGTGTGAGGGGAGGTAAGTGTGGAGTAAGGGGGAGGGAGGTATAAGGAGAAAGTGGACAATGAAGTGAGTGAGTCAGAAAACCAAAAAAGGTTACTGTGTAATATCTGGTCCCCAGTACACACACCTGTGTTACCTGCCCCTCCTCTCTCTACCCAAACAAGTACCCTAAAGGTGAGTGAGAGGGGGCATGATGGCATGTCACTTATCCCAAATAGAGTTAAGAGCAGCATTCAACAGGAAGCCCCAGCAACCCTCACACCAGGGGTAAGCTAGCGTCCCACCGACATTCCATCCAACGGTGGGATGATGAGAAATCATCCACGAGACTAGACTGTGAGCGCAGATGACCTTCTGACCACATCCCATAGCAACCGTTAACATGGGCATGCGAAAAAATATATAATAATAATTTGTGATGTTGCTATGACCTCTACTGACAAGTGATTTGTTGGTGTCCTAAAGTCATGAATGGACGAACCCATTGTGTTGAGTGAGTGTGGTAGTGTGTGAATGTGAGATTCAAGCTGACAATTATTTAAATGCATTCACACCTCCTCCTCCCACATTAGCACATTCACACCTCCCACATTGCACATAACACACTGCACAACAAAAATAGCTCAAGAGCCACACCCCCTGCCCACCGTCCCTGCCTGTTCTTCCTACCCATGACCACACCCACACAAATGTCAAATATTCAGAGAGTGGCTGCATGTAAGGGGAGTGGCTGCACTTGTGAGGGGAGTGGCTGTGCACGTGTGAGGGGAGTGGCTGCACATGTGAGGGGAGTGGCTGCACGTGTGAGGGGAGTGGCTGCACATGTGAGGGGAGTGGCTGCACGTGTGAGGGGAGTGGCTGCACGTGAGGGGAGTGGCTGCACGTGAGGGGAGTGGCTGCACATGTGAGGGAGTGGCTGCATATGTGAGGGGAGTGGCTGTGCACGTGTGAGGGGAGTGGCTGCACGTGAGGGGAGTGGTGTGAGGGGAGTGGCTGAACTTGTGAGGGGAGTGGCTGTGCACATGTGAGGGAGTGGCTGCACATGTGAGGGGAGTGGCTGCATCTTTGAAGGGACATGGTTTACCATTATGGGATAGAATATTTTTACAAAATTGATGCCCTCTCCCTGCCTATCTCTATCTCCCCTTCCTTCTCCCTCCTCCCCTTCCTTCTCCCTCCTCTCCCCTTCCTTCTCCCTCCTCTCCCCTTCCTTCTCCCTCCTCTCCCCTTCCTTCTCCCTCCTCTCCCCCTTCCTTCTCCCTCCTCTCCCCTTCCTTCTCCCTCCTCTCCCCTTCCTTCTCCCTCCTCTCCCGCTTCCTTCTCCCTCCTCTCCCCTTCCTTCTCCCTCCTCTCCCCTTCCTTCTCCCTCCTCTCCCCTTCCTTCTCCCTCCTCTCCCCTTCCTTCTCCCTCCTCTCCCCTTCCTTCTCCCTCCTCTCCCCTTCCTTCTCCCTCCTCTCCCCTTCCTTCTCCCTCCTCTCCCCTTCCTTCTCCCTCCTCTCCCCTTCCTTCTCCCTCCTCTCCCCTTCCTTCTCCCTCCTCTCCCCTTCCTTCTCCCTCCTCTCCCCTTCCTTCTCCTCCTCTCCCCTCTCTCCTCTCCCCTCTCTCCTTTCCCTTCTCTCACTACCTCTTTCTTTCATTCCCTCTTCCCTTCACCCTCCTCCTCTCCCCCTAACTCACCCTCAACACCTCCCCCAGTAACGCACCCCTTGCTCTCCTCCCTCCTGGATGGAGGGACCTTCCTGGCCATGTTCTCAAGACTGTAGCAGTCCTGCTCTAGCTGCTGGAGGTTCTCCTGCACCCCTTGTCTCCAAGCCTAGCCAAAGGGATGGTTATAAGTGACTCCACCCACAAAAGTAAAAGCTCTCATGGCTACCAAAATGATCAGGGGGAGGGGTTACAGGTTGCTAATTAATTATAGATTTATTCTACACTCTTATTCACCCTTCCCCGTTTCCCACTTCTCATTCCCTCACCCCCCCCTCACATCCCCAGTCCTGTATACACCTTTCTGCTGAAATATCTACCAGGATTTTAATAACTTATGGTGATGCTATTATCGCATGATCAATTGTAAACATTTGAACTTTTTATTGCACGAATCCAAAGAATGACAACAGGGCCCGTACATTACTGCACGGAGGGTTTCTGGGTTAATAATATTAGTGCATACAATCGCTGTTTATGACCGGAGGGCAAAGCCATCTTTTGTGGTGAGGTATAAATATGAGTGAAGAGAAAATGACCATACTAAGAAACAGACGTGTGTCATCAGATGGGTGACATGAGATAGACGTGTGTCATCAGATGGGTGACATGAGACAGACGTGTGTCATCAGATGGGTGACATGAGACAGACGTGTGTCATCAGATGGGTGACATGAGACAGACGTGTGTCATCAGATGGGTGACATGAGACAGACGTGTGGTCATCAGATGGGTGACATGAGACAGACGTGTGTCATCAGATGGGTGACATGAGACAGACGTGTGTCATCAGATGGATGACATGAGACAGACGTGTGTCATCAGATGGGTGACATGAGACAGACGTGTGTCATCAGATGGGTGACATGAGACAGACGTGTGTCATCAGATGGATGACATGAGACAGACGTGTGTCATCAGATGGTGACATGAGACAGACGTGTGTCATCAGATGGGTGACATGAGACAGACGTGTGTCATCAGATGGGTGACATGAGACAGACGTGTGTCATCAGATGAGACAGATGTGTGTCATCAGATGGGTGACATGAGACAGACGTGTGTCATCAGATGAGACAGACGTGTGTCATCAGATGGGTGGCATGAGACAGACGTGTGTCATCAGATGGGTGGCATGAGACAGACGTGTGTCATCAGATGGGTGACATGAGACACGTTTGTCGAACAGATCTTGTCAAAAGGTACTAATCACATCAAATCACAAGTCTCTTTCATTTCCTTCTTTTCTCCTTAATCTGATATCATAAAACTCTGCTTTCACTGTACAGCAGTGTTTCACAAATGTTTGCTTACATCACACTACAACATGCAGGCCCCTTGCAATCTTGAAAGAGGTAGACCTGTGCACACTACAACATGTAGGCCACTTGCAATCTTGAAAGAGGTGGACCTTGCACACTACAACATGTAGGCCCCTTGCAATCTTGAAAGAGGTGGACCTTGCACACTACAACATGTAGGCCCCTTGCAATCTTGAAAGAGGTGGACCTGTGCAATGTACTAAACTAACATATATACCTTCACTTCCTAACAAGTACTAGTATTACATGTATACATTACACAACATAGGGGCCCCCAAGGTTTCAAAAAAAATTTTTCTCAACAGTATGCCTTCTATGAAATGATTTTTATGCATTGAAAATATCACATCATGAATTTCTAACTAGCCAACGTTTTAAATACAAGCATTGACCTAATTTTGCTTGTCTTCGAAAAGTTGCAAAACCTCTGGAAGATAAGCCTGCATTGGTGTATAACAACACCCCATAACTGTGGTACTGCATTGTTAAGCAGAGTAGAATGTGAAAGTAATAGACAGATAGAATTCTAATAGGTCAGGCTGTATTCCTTTGCAAAACTTGAAGACAACGCTCCATTGGAAACAATTCTCTGCAACAGACATACCAGAAGAGTGTCCACATCATTCAAGAGTCAATGTTGTGATCAAAAGGAGTATCAGTATTGTAACATACATGCCTGTGTGGGGGTATCAGTACTGTAACATACATGCCTGTGTAGAGGTATCAGTACTGTAACATACATGCCTGTGTGGGGGTATCAGTACTGTAGCATACATGCCTGTGTAGAGGTATCAGTACTGCAACATACATGCCTGTGTGGGGGTATCAGTACTGTAGCATACATGCCTGTGTAGAGGTATCAGTACTGCAACATACATGCCTGTGTGGGGGTATCAGTACTGTAGCATACATGCCTGTGTAGAGGTATCAGTACTGCAACATACATGCCTGTGTGGGGGTATCAGTACTGTAGCATACATGCCTGTGTAGAGGTATCAGTACTGTAACATACATGCCTGTGTAGAGGTATCAGTACTGCAACATACATACTACATCCATGAGAACTGAAGGTTTCTCACCACAAACCCCCTGAAGTTTCTCACCACAAACCCCCTGAAGTTTCTCACCACAACCCCCCTGAAATTTTTCACCACTGTATGTTACAATACTGATATCAGGTTCCAATCAAGTGCTGCAATTTGTTTAATTCAAAACACGGCCTCAATTGATCCTGTCTTCTGTTGTATAAGTCTCTTTTCATCCCTTGACAAGATTTATGATCAACTATCCCTCCAGAAGGCTGCAGTTGCTTACTCAGTACAGTGCAGGCAAGCATATGCAGGTGTATCCGCCCCTGTTCATGCCCACGTGATGAAAGAGGCCTATCATTAATTAACCAGTAGAAAGTGAGAAATCATCAACCTGAACCTCAAAAGTTCAGGCCAAAAATATGACCACTAAGCCAAGGTGAGACCATGACAATTTTGAAACTATGACCCCAAAATCAAGCGGAAGATTGACAAAGGGGCCCTGAATATCAAGTTAATAGTAACAGTATGGACTTCAGCAACTTGACCTTGGACAAAGCGTGGCCGCCATTAGTGTCAGTACAGCATCATCACGTGATCCACTATATGCAGTCATGTGATAACCTTACACATGCGAGCACACATATTAGCAATGCATTACATTTTTGTGATTGAAAGTATATGCATGTGTATTGTTCGTGTTTAGCTAGTGTGCGCATCTACCCCTCCACCCCTCCCTCCATCGCCCGTAAAGGGAGTAGGAGGGGAGGAGACGGTAGGGTTGCAGCAGATAGGTGTGTGCCCTACATGGAAGCTATTATGACGCAACCACAAAGTGTCTTTTGTTAATATTACGTCCGAGACATTACCGGTGGACCTAATTCGTGTTCGCAAAATCATTTGCATTTGCGTGCGATCGTTACCTTTGCTGTCTCCTGACGTTACCGTCACAAGGTCGTGCACTTGGCTTTGTGTATCCGCCAGTAACCTTAGACAAAACGCGCATGTTTTTATTTATTTACAAACGGTGTGACATAGAATATTATTACCTTAACGTCTGGTTATAAAGATTTTCCATCTCCCCTGACGTTTGTAAGTAGGATCAGAGATATGTTATGTACATACAATAGGGTTAACCTTTAATTCTCGTTCCCAGAATTGTCAATTAAATATGGGTCTGGGTACGTTAAAAATTACATCATATCACTTTTAGTTGGGCGTGGTCAGACCACGCCCAACTATTATACGAACACTTTGGGAAAAGCCGGTAGTTAAATTATGTGCCAAAGTTATACAGTTCACTTCGTATAACCATAGTCTGCTTACAGTGGAACTGCAATGGTGTAACTTGACACGCGCATAGTTTACTCACCAATAGAATCATCTCAGGCACATAATACGTTATGCGCATGCGCGCGCTTCTCTCCTCACTGAAATGTAGTGAGCCTGTGCTGCTGTGGGCATACGACATCTATGGCTGATAATTTATGGCCGCTGGCGGCTTGGCGCCTCAAGCCAATGTGGTCTACAAACGGCTTGCTTCTATCATATCAGGACCAAGACTACAACAAAACACTTCTTTGGAGTTTGGCTAAGTTGTAGACTTGGACCTTGGTTTTTCGCTTCTGTGGTCCACTATTGTGTGTCTCCGTGGATCAAGGTCGTCATACCACCGTAACACAATTATTCTCAGCATCGATGGACCTTGCTTGCTCAGAGCTTGTTAGTTTAATAATGTAAAATGAATAATCCAGTGGGTGTAGCCAGAGATCGTCTATATATGATCGCTGGTGTAGCCTGGTCTGTGTAGAGCAAAGATGGCGTGCCTGCGTACCAAACCTGCCAAACCTGCCTATCTGCCCAAACCTGCCTATCCACAAGTCAAAGCATCACAGAACATCAGTACTACACCAAATATAACTAACCACAAAACACCACTACACTTCTGTACTGGTTACAGCTTAGCCAGCAAGGCAGCTGCCTCTTGGGAAGCCTTCGAGGGAGAAGTATACATTATAATGCCTTACACCCTCACACACCAATCACTATCACACACCCCACAGATGCCTCTACACCCACACATGTACACACCTCCACAGTACACCCACACATGTGCACACCTCCACAGTACACCCACACATGTGCACACCTCCACAGTACACCCACACATGTGCACACCTCCACAGTACACCCACACATGTGCACACCTCCACAGTACGCCCACACATGTACACACCTCCACAGTACACCCACACATGTGCGCACCTCCACAGTACACCCACACATGTACACACCTCCACAGTACACCCACACATGTGCACACCTCCACAGTACGCCCACACATGTGCACACCTCCACAGTACACCCACATGTGCACACCTCCACAGTACGCCCACACATCTGCACACCTCCACAGTACACCCACACATGTGCACACCTCCACAGTATACCCACACATGTGCACACCTCCACAGTACACCCACACATGTACACACCTCCACAGTACACCCACACATGTGCACACCTCCACAGTACACCCACACGTGCACACCTCCACACTACACCCACACATGTGCACACCTCCACATCCTTTGGGTCCTCTGACTTAACATTTGCAGCCTTTGTCAGCCATTCTCTGGCTTCTGTCTTCTTGCTAAGCTGAAAGTAAGTCTTGCCAAGGTACAACCAGTTAGAGACATAGAAGCCAGGCTGTGCTGGAGGGGGGAGGAGGGTGGGGAGGAGAAGGACAACAAAGGAGAGAGGGATGGGGAGGAGAGGGACAACAAAGGAGAGGAGAGGGACAACAAAGGAGAGGGATATGAGGAGAGGGACAACAAAGGAGAGGGATGGGGAGGAGAGGGACAACAAAGGAGAGGGATATGAGGAGAGGGACAACAAAGGAGAGGGATGGGGAGGAGAGGGACAACAAAGGAGAGAGGGTTGGGGAGGAGAGGGTCAACAAAGGAGAGGGTGGGAAGAGAGACAGCAAAATGGAAGGTGTGACCACATCATTGTGTACACATCTCTGTACCTTCCTCTGCCTTTATAAAATGAGCCAGTGCCTGTGAGTGTGTGTGTGCATGCGAGGAGAAGGAACACACTGAGTGTGGACACTGCACATTTTAGACATGGTACCGTGGGGGTCACACTGCACATTTTAGACATGGTACAGTGGGGGTCATACTACACATTTTAGACATGGTACGGTGGGGGTCACACTGCACATTTTAGACATGGTACGGTGGGGGTCACACTGCACATTTTAGACATGGTACGGTGGGGGTCAAACTGCACATTTTAGACATGGTACGGTGGGGGTCACACTGCACATTTTAGACATGGGGTCACATAATTTAATCAGCTCATGTGGCATCTAACGATATGCCCACCTGTTACTCAGGTACCCTGATGTGATGTGGATTAATTGTAAAACTGCTATCCTGGTGTGTGTATGATGTAATGTAAATGACAGAATTGATAAGTGTTATTGTAATGTTCCTGCATACTTCCTGTTATTGGTCATCTGACATTGCTACTTCCCTTGCCCTAAACCTGTGGTCAGGCTAAGCTGTGCAGCGAACAGCACTGCACATTGTCCAGGGGCAGATACAGGGGGGGGGGTCACTAAACAATAGATTAAGAGGACTCCTTTTCATGACAGCAGAATGCAGGTCATTTACTTGCAAATGCAAGGATTGTCTGACTGTCTGTGTATCAGCCTTGAGGGATGGCAGAGACATACTCAACGAAAGGTAGAACATTCAATTTCTCACTTCACAGGTTATGTAATGAGCTTGGAAGGATTTTCTTTTGGGGTAGGGGGGAGGGTGATTGTTCGTAAACGTGCTGCATAACGCTAGCTGCCACAAGTAATGCTCTCTCCTAACTTTCAGTAATGCTCTCTCCTAACTTTCAGTAATGCTCTCTCCTAACTTTCAGTAATGCCCTCTCCTAACTTTCAGTAATGCTCTCTCCTAACTTTCAGTAATGCTCTCTCCTAACTTTCAGTAATGCTCTCTCCTAACTTTCAGTAATGCTCTCTCCTAACTTTCAGTAATGCTCTCTCCTAACTTTCAGTAATGCTCTCTCCTAACTTTCAGTAATGCTCTCTCCTAACTTTCAGTAATGCTCTCTCCTAACTTTCAGTAATGCTCTCTCCTAACTTTCAGTGAATGCTCTCTCCTAACTTTCAGTAATGCCCTCTCCTAACTTTCAGTAATGCTCTCTCCTAACTTTCAGTAATGCTCTCTCCTAACTTTCAGTAATGCTCTCTCCTAACTTTCAGTAATGCTCTCTCCTAACTTTCAGTGAATGCTCTCTCCTAACTTTCAGTAATGCCCTCTCCTAACTTTCAGTAATGCTCTCTCCTAACTTTCAGTAATGCTCTCTCCTAACTTTCAGTAATGCTCTCTCCTAACTTTCAGTAATGCTCTCTCCTAACTTTCAGTGAATGCTCTCTCCTAACTTTCAGTAATGCTCTCTCCTAACTTTCAGTAATGTTCTCTCCTACATTGCATCTTGGCTTGAATTATTGGTTTCTGCAGAAGACGTACAATGACTTCAGAGCTACAGACTTGTCTAACAATCATCACATAGGATCCAAGTACTTTGAAGGCCCCCCCACATGTCAGCAGGTGTGGACATCATGTACATAATTAACTATCAACATTTATTAAGGCTATTTTAAGAAGTATAATATCATTGCATGATGTCATAGGCAATGTGGGGGTGGGTGGATGATGTCATAGGCAATGTGGGGGTAGGTGGATGATGTCATAGGCAATGTGAGGGTGGGTGGATGATGTCATAGGCAATGTGAGGGTGGGTGGATGATGTCATAGGCAATGTGAGGGTGGGTGGATGATGTCATAGGCAATGTGAGGGTGGGTGGATGATGTCATAGGCAATGTGAGGGTGGGTGGATGATGTCATAGGCAATGTGAGGGTGGGTGGATGATGTCATAGGCAATGTGAGGGTGGGTGGATGATGTCATAGGCAATGTGAGGGTGGGTGGATGATGTCATAGGCAATGTGGGGTGGGAACATGAGCCCACCTCATCGAAGCTTGAAGTTGGAGGCGTGGCAAATATTGCCCCGGCAATCTTGCGCTGAAGCCAAGGCATCTCAGCAACTTTGTAGCACCTTGTGGGGAGAGGTGTGTGGAGGTGTGGAGGTGTTATGGCATTGTGGTGTGATCTTTTGCACACACTACTCACCACACACCCAGCAGATGGTGGGCTGTTGGATCACTGGGATTGCACTCCACTGCTTTCTAAGCAGCCAGCGCACGTGAGCCAATAGAGGAAAGAGATTAAAACCAATTGTCAGGAGTGGGCAAGGAGGGAGGGGCGGCATGGGGGTGGGGCAAGAGGGGCAGTATACAGACCATACCTTACCTTGCCCGCAACATGCACAACCACAGTACCACTGACACACCTGCGGCACAATTTATACACAACACTAGGGGTGGAGCGAGAGACATAGCGAATTTCGATAGCAGGGCACAATTTATTAGCGCGATGGTATACTAACGTTAGCCCTGCACTCACCACGAAATGGTCTCGGACGGTGTAGGCTTGCTCAATCTTTATTTTGTTCCCTTCGAAGTCACTAGACCAGCCCAAAACGATCCCCATCCACTGGGGGGGGGGGGGGGGGGGGGGGGGGGGGGTTATAAAGCAACGCAGTATGAACTAGCCTACGATGCATGCGGAGCAGAGCATCAGGCAGCAGCGCTGTACCTTGTGGCTGAAGCAGCTGCGCTCATCTGCTGCAACAGCCCGCTTAGCCGCGTCCAGAGCCTCGACGGACAGTTGCTTGGCAACGTCCTGGTCTTTGGTGAAGAACTTTCCTATCGTGTACTGCAGACGGGCCAATCGCCATAACACCTCTGCGTTATTGGACTGGCTGTACGGTTTAAGCAGAGGGAGGGCTTCTGGAGACTTGGCGTTCTTATACAGTTCGTCCACCTGCTTCAAAGTCTCCGTCAACTTGTCTTGCTCGAGCTCGGATGCCATAACGATTTTTAATCCTACGTGTAATAAAATTGTAAAATTGTAAAATTAGGCAAAACGTTTAGCTTGGCCTTCGAAAAACCAATTACAGTTTTACGGCCAGTTCAAGGTCCGGCTGTTTCTGACTTCTAACTAGTAACCCTTTCTTTTTCAAGTTTTTGAATCTTTCAATTTTCTGAGTACTATGAGATGACGCAAATGTCAGTTCTGAGCATGCAGAGTCTCACCTGTATACATGTATAATTTATATGAAGATGAAGTGATTTCCAAGTGAACGTCTGTATAACACTGAGTCACACATACAGAACACATAAATGTTATAGCAGGATATACATGTATATATTATATTTCCTGCTATAACATTTATGGATTCTGTAACAGTACTATATGTGCGACCGTTCAGTTTATGTATACAGACATTACACTTCGGAATCAGTTCATAGGTGCGACTCTGCTCAGAAGTCCTGAGTACACGATCGATTTTGTGTTTAATTCAGTGAAGCATTTGGAAACACAATTGGGGGCCTAACCATATAGCCATAGGAGTACTGGGTCAACGCCCCTTTCAGCTGAAACAGTAAACTCCAATCCAATGGACCAAAATGCCAGGAGTTGGGGTGAATCTGCATTCTCCTGGCTGAGCTGGCCAGCCGGGGCACTGGATTTCTAACTGATTTAACGTTGTCCCTCTTTTGTTCAGTGGAGGGCAAGCTAGCAGTTGGAATGATCGGTACGGCTAACGCAGTAAAATTTTCAACACTTGAGAAATACTCTAATTATCGTTTGCCATCATAAAGAGCAAGCAATTTGTGTCTTCGAGGCTCATGCCAGAATTGAGAAGTTCTTTGGATAAGACTGATGGGGCAGGGCTTCCCTAGACATTGCCTCATAAAGTGTTGAGGCAGTGTTTTCGATTTTTCCCATTTTTTATACCGCTAGTGCTATTGCCTCTATTAGTTCTATATGCCACCCGGGCAACTTTCTCATAGAGAATATTTTTATTTACTTGTAGTCTGGGGGGTACCCTGCGCAGTTTTTGTTGATATCGCTTATATTACCCGACCGGTATTTCATTGTCCAGGTAACCATCGTTCCATGTGAATCTCACACTGTGTAAAAAGGGCTGTTATACACTAGTGTATAACATCAATTCAGTAGTGGTGTATAACACTGCTTCAGTAGTGAGACGTTATACACACGTATACACGATAACGTCTATATACACACTGTTATACAGTAGTGTATAACAATACCTTTTCCATGGTGCATATTCACGTGAATGTGTGTTGATTAGTTCACATGGGTCTATGGTGTCGTTGCCTATGAACCGTATAATACAAACAATGAGCGATACCGACTGCATGACAAACCATCAGAACAACTTTGCCTGCTTCAATCTTGCAGATTCCCAGACTAGGTGATATATTAAGCAGCAATCACACGGTTTTGTAACACTATAACAAGTGATCAAACAAACCAGAAATGAAAATGCTCGTTATTATTAATCTTATTATTTAATGATCCGTCTGGAGTCTTGTTATGTTAGAAGGGGGTCACATGCGCGATCGCACGAGCTGTTCCGTTCCGTTCCGTTCTAATTTAGGTCCAATATCTGTTTTGGCGAAGATCATCACAGTTGTGCTAGCTCATTTCAATGGCGGTAAGCAAAACATGTATTTGTAAATTCCAGCTGTAGTTTAGCTGGTCTGGGGAGCTGCGCAATCGTAACATAGCAAGGCTGCATGTACATGTAACTTACTGATGTAAGCATAGCAATTTTACGTCTACTATAGACTGTATAGTACAGTACATCAACTGAACATGTGGCGTTGAAAGTCCAACTCATAAGGCTTAATTAACCCTCAAACTGCGGAAGGTTACTTTTGGTACCAACCACTTGAGAAATACATCAATTACCTAGCGTATAGGTAGCCCTGCCGTTTGCGTGTACGTACAGTACAATGAATTCATCGTAACCAATTGTGATTTTAATTAACTTCCATTAAAGGTTTTCAAGAGCCCCATGCAGCGGCAATGTTTCTATAGCTACTGCATTGCTTAGCAATTAAGAATGCGGTATATATAGAATTCATTACCGCTGCATGGGGCTACATCTACGTACATGTACTATCTTCCTGTTGTCATAACAATTTATTTATATGAATACTTTTTACTCCACATGCATACGGCAGGGCTACGCTTGCAATTGATTGACGCATTTCTGTTGGAATTAGTCCATGATAGCTAGATGCATGTTTATATAGTATCTATATATTATCTCTGATGTAACCATGTTTGGGACATGACCATGTACCTTTGAATCGTTATATATATACCAATTTGTGGGTATGTAGCTTTAAAACATTATACCAAACCGCTCTGACCATGTATGTTAGCTTTGATACCGGTGTGGGAGGGTAGATTGTCCCCCCCCCCCCCCCCCCCCCCCCCCCGTGCGGAATGTCCCCCCGGACATTCTGCACTAGTGTACAATGTCCCCCCGGACAATCTACACTAGGGCAAACTGTCCCCTTCTAGGGTAAAATGTCCCCCCTCATAGCATTTTATTTCATCGATGACAAGGCTGGGAAACCTTTAATACAATCCTAAATGGACTTGCATGCAGTGTACAAAACGACTGATGGTATTTTCATCAAAATACCGTATCGCACACGCGGGAGCGCGTTGACGCCAGTACTCAGTAGCTCCTATCCATCGTCAAAGCTGCATGTCGTTCTTGAAATCAGTGCTCATTGAAACCAATACTCACACACATACACGAGCATTTGTATACATGCAGTATTAATATTCCTGAACGAGTGGTGAACATTCGCATAATTCATGACGGCATATGATATGAGAGATTGAAATATCTTAGCTTTGACGACGGATAGGAGTTATACTGAGTACTGGCGTCAACGCGCTCCCGTGTACTGCCTTTGTGCGATACGGTATTTGAATTTGTACACTGAGTCCATATTAGGCGTGTTACCGCGTGTATTAAAAGTTTCCCAGCCTTGTCATAGATGAAATAAAATCTTGTGCATGAGGGGGGACATTTTACCCTGGAGGGTGTCCGGGGAGACATTGTACACTAGTGCAGAATGTCCGGGGGGACATTGTACACTAATGCACGGGGGGACAACTTTTTGGGGGGACATTGTACACTATACGACACCGGCATTATGCCAATTTGTGGGCACGTATAGCTTTGCAACTGATTTGCTCTTCTTCACGCACATGGCTTCAGTTTGTCTTGTAAGAAGTTCTTTCTTGCCACAAATATTCTTTCTTCCTGGCCACACTGAACTGTGCTGCTGCAGTGGCTGCTCTATAAACCACAGGCTGTGCATATGGCATTTTGAGGTGTCATGTCCCAAACTGCTGGGTTTAAGCAGGATTCATACGATTTGGCGTACACATGCATGTCACATGCACGATGAATTTATCAAATTGAATAAAATAACCTATGCTCCGGCAAAAATACGACAAGACATGCATATGGCTTGATTGAGTTATACTGAAACGAACTCGGATGCAAAACAAATTTAAACTGATGCTGCATGGGTCTCGTTTGATACTGCTCAAGAAGCTTTCTTTGTACGCTTTTAAACGCATGCACGTGGCCGCAAATTGTAATGCAACCATGGGTATCTACATGTAAGACACCAATCTGCCCTAAAGGACCTTTCTTCTTCCTTTGCGCTACCAAATACACGCTTTGGAAAGGACCCCGATGATTACAATAAATTGTATTGCAGCTGTCATGAATAGAACGGTATTGCAGCTAAATGACTAAACTACTAGACTATAGTACATACAATTCATATTGTAATTAATTAGAAAATGGGTGTGGTTGGGTAAAAATATTGATCCGGCGGCCGCCGGACCTGTCGGACCGGTTCCGCCAGCCCTGAATAATATAGTGAGCGACTTTCCGCTCGGCTGCCTGTTGGCAATACGCCTTTTCCTTTCACGAAGTGCTTCTCGCGAAGCTCACCATACTCCAACCATGCTGAACTGAACACCACCAATAGCTTCACTGATCGCAGATTCCGAATAAACCCACCATTACAATTATTATCACTGATCTAAAAAACTAAGATTTGCAATGAACCAAGCATTTCAAAACTGAGAACGCGAGCCCGATATGTCATAAACCTTGCTTTGGTAATACTGAATCAAATTAAAGGTTATGAATTGGCCTAAATACACATGCACGGACCCATCTCTTATGTGTCACACATTTTGGACGACTACTAACTTTGTAGCAAGCGTCAGTACAGAATTAATAATTCTTGAGCTGCGAAGGGCACCATTTTGTGCCGAGAGCAATTAACTCTTGGATGGGTTGGCGAGTTTGAATGCATGTTCACATATAGAAGAGCAAATTGCAAAGCTGCATGCATGCACAGCCACAAGTACAATACATCCATGGTCACTGATTGGTATAATGTTTCAGGTAGGTCCCAAATAAAATACCTTAATTGGTCATGTCCCAATTTAAATACTGAAATGTAAAAACCTATATTTGATGCGAATCTATATATATATAAAGGGTTGAAGAGATTGAATGCCTTTAGGTTGGTATTGAGCCTTCGCCTAGCTGTTTCCAATGAACGTGCTTTATCAATAGCCTGTGCATGTGCACATCAAACAACATACCAGATATATATGATTTAAATGGTGTACTGATTGGCTGAGTTGATGCTCTGCATGGCAGGGTTGCTCTAGTCCTCATACTATATCGCTATAGCTTAACCAGTAAACTAAAACCTTAAACCAATGTAGTGTGCACATTAAACCATGAAACATGCAGTTTAACCAAATTTGCAAATTTGGTTAAACTGCATGTTTCATGGTTTAATGTTTTACACTATGTAGTCGAAACCTCAGACCAAATTTTGGGTTGACAACCTATTTTGCAGTGAATTCCATCTTACATTAGCTGGACCACTTTGTCTTTCGTTGCTACGGACCTGTATTTACTTTCTACCATATTTCTATGCAATTATGCTATGTTCTGTCACTTAAAAAGTGCGAAAGTTGCAAAGTGGCTGGGGCTCCGCCCCAGAGTCAGACCCCGGCCCGATGGGAGAGATTTTCCCGCCCCCCCGCCGATCCAATCTTTAAAGGCTTCAGCCAGCCCTACAGTTTATATCATTATCTGCTCCTTTGACAGAGGGTTCTCTTTTCTCAACACTAGTCTCGTCCCCAGACCCACATCGGCAGCAGCGGATGGATTACATCACCGCTACGCGAAAGTCAGGCTGGGGACGAGACCACTATGCGTATCTCGATTCACAACCGCAAAACCGCGATGTGGTCATGTGCCAGCCACCGTCAGGTGACATTGATAATTGAATTTCTGAACACTGGTATAGGATCAAAACATTAGCGGCCATATTGCTTTGGACCAAAACGCGTGCGTTATTTAGAAAGTTGTGTATCTACGATGACGATGACGTAATCTAACACTATAATTGTACGCCCGCAACAACCCATAACCATTTCATTCGGTTCTCACGGCTGTTTCGAGCTGGACAATTAGTTTGATAATTAGAGCGTTACGGTATATGATTTACAAATGATGGCGGATAGCCTCATTATCGCTATGCAATGTTTAACAGCATGGCTTGCTTGAAGCTTACACCTGGTGCTATTATACGCTGATGCATTAGTACCAGCAATCATTTCTCTATAATACACACATGTGAACTATTAATACTACGCTTTCCAATAATACACTGGCCTCGTTTTTATAAGCATACGCCGTTACGTCATCTCGAGCATGTGTTAAAAAAGCGCGAGTTGCATCGAGCCGCCAATTTTCCCACTGGTAAATTCGACATAGAGGCAATGTTAACACTTCAGGTGAAAGGTGTATGTCATTAACTAAGTGCGGCCGGCACTTTTCGGCCTAAACAGTCTGCTAGTTTTCTATGAATAATGATGCGGAGTTGTATAGGTTGAATGGATTCCCACCACCACCAAGGTCAGTTGCACTGCAGAGGGTGCATGGCTGAAGGGGAAACTAAAAAGACACCACATAACAGTGTGAGGCATATACTCAGGCCTTGCAGAAGGTGTTTGGTATGGCATTTTGAACTGAGGAGGATGCAATGGTGTACCCACAAAGCTTTTGTAGCTCCTGCAAGGATTCCCTTTAAAAGGCAGCTGTACCATGTGTGACTGCATTTCAGTGGCAAACACATAGGAGTTAATCTTGCATGGTGAGATGTTTGCACCCGGACCCAATATGATGGCATTCAAATTAAAATGTATTTAAATTCATACATATATAAGGTATGAACACTTCATATCCACTCAGCAAGTGGGAAGGCCATCCAATATCATTCACACAGCTAAAGATGGTGGTGCTAGTACACTGACATCATTTACCCCCTACCCGCTGTAAGCGCTGTTTTGAATTTGTCAGATCTCTGTGCCTGAACGTTCTCAACCTGCCCCTGCACAGTGTGTCAGCAGAGGTACAGTGTCCCTGTTGTTATGACACAGCACAGCTGCATCATAACCCTGCTTCCACCTTGGGATTGAACATCTCAGGCAATATATTCATCCATTTTGCAGCCTGTTCCAGGGACATCTAGGCACACCATCTCCTACTGAGGAGAGGAGATGGTAGATGTCCTGAGACGCATGTCATCAACAAGTCCTTAGAACCTGTCCAACACAAGGAAGAGCACGTGCACATGATTATCACTGACAGGATGACATCACATACAGAGAAGTCATAAGACATTCACACACACACACACACACACACATACACACACACACATACACACACATACACACACACATACACACACACACACATACACACACACACACACACACACACACACACACACACACACACGTTATTTCCCAAAGCCACTATCCCAGTATTAATGCATTTTCTTGACGACCACAATGTATGTTGGATTTGGTCTCCTTGGAAAACAAGGAGCAAATCCATATACATGTCAAATTCAATGCACCGGCAGCCAAGGACATATGCATCAATACAGGAAAAGTTGCAGTATTACCAGTGTGTAATGTAGGAATATCACAAAATATCGCAGCAATACCAGTAGTAACAAAAAGACGCAAATATGTATCACCTATGCTATACATGGTATGAAAAATCACTTTTAATATGAGTCAAATCACCTATGTTTGATGACTTGTAGCGCTGTCATTTCTGCAGGCCGCACTTAGTTGTTTGGCTTTCAAGGTAGCCTCCGCTCTCCACCATTTATCCACGTCTTGTTTTCATCCAGGAAAATTGGCGGTAGTCTAGTGTTCCGATCTTTGTGAAGGATATCTAATCGCGGTACTCTCGTGGCGAGCGCTATAGCTAACAGACGGTACAGAGTTGTGCCTTGCAATTCACACGAAGGATAGAAAAATGGTATGTGTACGCTAAAATGGCTTTTAAATGGCGGGACTACAAGTGCAGTCCTTATATAGCTCGAAGATACAAAGTCCTTGTTGAGGTCATGTTTGATGATGTAATCGTTTCAATATTTCAGGGCGTAGGTCTTAGTGTCCAACGTTGAATGGGCCTGAAACAGCCGTGTTCTAAGTATATGAGTCGTGTTAAACTTATAAATACAATTAATTAGGCCGTGATTTTTAGGTTGTATTTATTTATTTCATTAAAGACATGGCAGGCTGAACCTCTGCTTAGTTAGCTGTAGCCATCCTCTCCAGATGTTTTGTACCAGACCAGTAGTAATAATAGGGTGTATTGTGAATATCTTTAGATGTAGATGTAGTAGGTTTATGAATATAATTATCATCTCAGACACAGGCTACTGATACATTATTTAGTCTAGGTGGTAGGTAATTTAATGTTATGTGCTTGTTTATCTGTATTGTACAAGTTTTTGTCTATATATATATTTGTGGCCTGAAAAAAAAAAAAAAAAAAAGACATATAATAATAATCTGTGTTTCTCTGCTGAAAAGTAAGGTCACTGCTGATATTTTTGGCAGACTTAGTCTGGTGCTAACTCGTAGCATAGCAAGAGCTATTTTGTCAAGAAGCCTGCCACATTCATTTGAGTAGACTATGTCTGAAACATTAGTTAGGCTTAGGTACTTTGCAGTAGTCCGTTTAATAAATAGCTATTATTTAGTGTGTTATAAAAAAAATTAATACATGTACATTAGCATAGTAATAATAATAATACAATTTACATATACACACATACATACGTAAAATACTACACCACACATCTAAATCTACAATGCACTTCTACTCAACATCGCTCTTGAGTTGGCCTTAATTAGGGACATGTTCAGACGACCATATAGATTTGAAATCACTCTGGACATCGCTTGGTTGGTTTTGATGCAGAGCCTGCAGGCCAAACATGAGATGGTATGTTGTGCTTCTATGCCCCATGCACCATAGGCTTCCACTGCTAAGGGCACACAGATCCATCCAAGTTCTTCACACTTTGGATCGTTTTCAATGTGCTTTTGGACTTCAGCAGATGCAGCTGCTGACCCCCCTGTGAATCCCGCTTCGGCAATAACATTAGAGTTAAGCGGTGAAATCACAGTGAGGTCTTGGGCTGCTGGTCTGCTGCAGAACCAGTTGGGAACCAAAATGTCAGCTGGCCTAGTGCGACGGTTGTCATGGCTCAACCCACTTCCAGCTTCACATTGAACACTTATGCCTGCCCGACAAAACGACTCAGCCAGTATGTCTCTGATGTTGTTGTGTCTTATGACAACATCTCCCCCTCTCTTACAAGTTGTTGCATGGTGCCCCAAAGGATCTAAGGAATGGTCATAGCACAAAGAACATTGAGACCCTGCTGATGTATCCATGCCAAGCCACCATTTGATAGCTATATGGCACTCATCAGGGTCAAGGTGCAAACACTGTTATTATAATGTAATTGTGAAATAATAATAATTATTATTAGATACTATAATAATAGGTGACTATTTGCATTGCTCTCACTTCATTGCTGAGAAATGTTCCAAGGCTAAGGTGCTGCTCACTGCCCTAGTAGAGGTGGCTGACGCTGACCTTCATGTTGCAGCTTCTCTTCTTTGCATTTGTGGTAGTTATTGTAAATTAGTGCATTTAGCCAGAACCACTCCGCCTAGCCTCTCATGTGAGTCCTTTGATGAGGAGGTAAGACGTTGTTTCTCAACTTGCATAGCAGCTGACATCGCAGACGATCACTGGAAGCAAGTGCAACTTAGCCTTAGCTTTGGAGGACTTGGCTTTCGTTCTTTATCCTACCACTCATGTGCTGCCTTCATCTCATCATTGTCTTCTTCAGGTTTTGGTAGTGCTAGTAATCGCCATTTGTTGAGCGCTATTTCGATGTTCAACAGTCTTGTGTCCCCCTACAGAGGCCATCACAGTGGAGTCTGTTTTGTCCTCTCCTCTGTCCCAGCATGCCTCGTGCAAGAAGTTGGATGATCATCTTTTTCAGTCTATCTTGATGACTTCCTCTCCTGCCAATAAGGCACGACTTCTCTCCGCCTCTGCTCCTCGTGCCAGTTCTTGGCTTTCGGTTGTCCCCTCGGTGGGGTTGGGCTTGCATCTTGATCCAGCAGAGTACCAAATTGCAGTGTTGTGGTGGCTAGGTATGAACTCTTCTATTCAATCAGTGTGCCCATTCTGCCCCAATATCACTTTGGATCCTCTTGGACATCATGCAGTATCATGCAGACATGGTGGGGATGTTGTCATCAGACACAATTGCCTGCAAAACATCTTTGCAGAGTTTTGTTGTCGTGCTCACCTATCTGTAAGAGTGGAGGTTGGTCAAGGCCTTTCAAGAGTCCAGAGTAATTCCCGTCCAGCCGATGTGCTAGTCGATGCTTGGGAAAGGGTGAAGCCACAGCCTTCGATGTTACTGTTACCTCCCCACTCACTCCTGCCACTTTGCTTGACGCGTGTAATTCAGCAGGTGTTGCAGCTCACAAAGCAGAGTGCCGAAAGCACTCTTCCAATGACCCGAAGTGTCAGGAGCTAGGGTGGGTATGCGTTCCTCTGGCAGTGGAATCGTATGGGAACTGGGGTAAAGAGGCCCAGAACACCTTCGCTAGACTAGCTTCCATCCTCTCGATCTCCCTGCACTGCCCCAAGGCAAAGGTCTTGACAGAGATTTATGGGCGGTTGAATACTTCATTAGTGAGGTCAGTAGCTATCCAGAAGATGCGTTCCTGGTTAAAGAGTGTAGCTTTAGAGTGGAACTGTACATACAGTACATACATAGTTTACATGTAGTCTAATGATATGTAATAACTAATACTGCTGTTTTAAAAGAGGAAAGTTGTATTATTAATCATTGTACGTAATGAAAACACAAATTCTAAATAACGCACACATTTTGGACCAAAACCATATGGCCGCTAATGTTTTGATCCTTCTCGGGATGACAAGTCAAGGGCTTACTCTCTCGTTCCCAGCCCAGTTAAGTATGTCCGGCTAGTGAGACTAGTACTAAGTATGCAACAGGGGAAGGCACTTTTAGATAAGTCCTGGAAACACGCTATGCTGCAAGAGAAGGTGCTCTCCAAAATCAATAACAAGCGAGAGCGAGTGGTCAAATTTCATTTGCTCACTGCACTCCTAAAATGCCTGCTCTGATTGCTCAATCAATGGTCGAAAAAAAGCCAATCTTGCTGCCAAATAGTATGTCACATGTACACAACAAAAACAAGGTTTTAAAAATCTAGAGAAGAAACACATTCATGCGATCTATACAGCGGGCCAAAATAGACATTATTTATTATTTTACTGGGTATAAACTGAGATGAATCGTTTCATGTGTTTTGTATTCTGTTTTCATTTGGTCTACCATTAATTGCACTGAACTAAGCATTTCAACTATAACTGGGAACGCGAGCCCAATGTGTCATAAACCTTGATTTGGTAACGCTAACAGACCGAGATACCAGTGTATTAGTAATAGAAATAGAAGCAATCAATCAGCCATCTTTCTCCGCCTTTAGTACTGCATCTGTAATGGCTGCGTCGTCGTAATAACGTGTCAGTATCTAAGAGATCCCAACAGAGGAAGCACTTGTAGGGTAGCAAAGGTAGTGTTCGGCATGCAGTTGCGTGTTATGTGATCGTCAGTAGTGTTAAAAAAAAAATAGTAAGAATGCAAGTGTTTTGACATCTTCATTTACTTCAAGGATCGTCAAGTATTACTACGTATCTAAACTTCCGAAGATATATAGAATGGAGCCAGACATCATTTAACGTTCGGCAGTGCATGCACGAGGTGTATTCGGCAGTCGAATTTAGGCATCGCAGTCCTCTAAGTTGTTATAATAATGTATATGCTTGCATGGCTACATTGTGCACTTGTTCATAGGTAATGCATATTTGCAGTGATGCCTGCATGTAGCATAGACCCCTTGCCGTGTCATCCCGGGAAGGATCAAAACATTAGCGGCCATATTGTTTTGGCCCTAAATGTGTGCGTTATTTAGAATTTGTGTTTTCATTACGTACAATGATGTAATAATAACAACTTAGACTGGTCGTAGAACCGTAGATTTGAAGAATACCTTCTTCAATCTATGGTAGAACCGAATGAAATGGTTATGGGTTGTTGCGGGCGTACAATTATAGTGTTAGATTTACGTCATCGTTGTCGTAGATACACAAATTTCTAAGTAACGCACACGTTTTGGTCCAAAACAATATGGCCACTAATGTTTTGATTCCTTCCCGGGATGACACGGCAAGGGGTCTATAGATTTGAAGATACACTGACTACCTCGCTCTTACACGGTTGCCCCTCTGCTAGCTATTATCAGTTGCGGTTTAACGTGCCATTTTAAATTGAAGATAGGTAAACACAATAAATTATATAATCCACGAATAAAAATATTTCATGCAATGTGCAATATGCTAGTTGTTCACACAATCATTCAAAAAAAATTTGTTCGAATTTACATACTTCAGGTAAGCGTTTGCACCTCATTTTAATCGTAGGCTGCCGAGCACTGCCTACTGCCGAACATACCCAACGCTACCCTATCAATAAGATGAACATCTCACTGATTCATAAACTTATGTAGCATTTTCTTTATGTGCACACGTAGTTCCTTATCTGTTGTAGACGTAATTTGCATTTGATGTCATTACATGCAATAGATTGTGTATAAACATTGTGCCACCTATCAATGACATATAAATCATTGTGCTACATATGACTGTTTGTATTGAACCCTATGGCTCCTCACTTTGAACATTTTCCTGCCAACTCTTAAAAGGATGTAAGTGCCAGTAATGTGATGTTTCGTTATTGCATGTTGTATTGAACCTATGACTCCTGTCTTTGCACATTTTCCTAAATCAATTGTCAACAATCAAGCCTCTAAGTGCTACTAATGTAATGTTCCTTATTGCATGTTATATTGTATTGAACCTGATGGCTCCTCTCTTTGCACATTTCCCTCTCAATGTCAACAAATCAAGCCTGTGCATGTAAGTGTAAATTAAGATGATGTTTCTTATTGCATGTCGTATAAATCAAGACTTTAAGTGCCCTGTAATTTGATATTCCTTATTGCATACTGCATTGAATTGCTCCTCTCTTTGCACATTTTTCTTAATCAATGTCAACAATCAAGCCTGTAAGTGCTAGTAATGTGATGGTATTTATTCCATGTTGTATTGATCCTCTCCTTTTACTTACTCCACATCAACAATCAAGCCTGTGAGTGCCAGTAATGTGACATTTCTTATTGCATATTTTATTGAACTGTACTGTTCCTCCCTTTACACATTTTCCTTACTCAATTTAAAAAAATGAAGGCTGTAAGTGCCAGTTATACAATGTTCCTTATTGCATGAGTATTGAATCATATGGCTCCTCTCTTTACAAATTTACCAAATTATCAACAATCAAGTATGTAAGTGCCAGTAATGTGATGTTTCTTCATCCATGTTGTTTGAATCCTATGGCTCCTCTCTTTATACACATATTCCTACTCAATTGTGAAAAATCAAGGATGTAAGTGCTAGTATTGTGGTGTTCCATATTACATGTTGTATTGAACCCTACTAATGGCTACTATTTTTTTACACATTTTTCTTACCCAATTGTCAAAAATCAAGGATGTAAGTGTTGTGTTGTTCCTTATAGCTTGTTGTATTGAACCCTATGGCTCCTCTCATTACACATTTTCCTTACTCAATTTTCTACAATCAAGCCTGTATGTGCTACTACTGTCATGTTTCTAATTTCATGTTGTATTAAACTCTCTTCACACATCTTTCTTACTCAATTGTCAATGATCAAGCCTGTAAGTGCCAGTAATGTGACATTTCATATTGCAAATTAGTATCAATCCTATCTTTACACATTTTAACTCTATTTTTTTTTAACAATCAAGCCTGTAAGTGCCAGTAATGTGATTTTCATTATCGTATGTTGTACTAAACCCTATGGCTCCTCTCTATACACATTTTCCTTACTGAATTTTCAACAATGAAGTATGTAAGTGCCAGTAATGTGTTGTTCTGTATTGCGTGTTGCACTCAATGGCTTCTCTCTTTACACGTTTTCATTATAAAAATCAAGGAGGTAAGTGCCAGTAATGTGAACTTCCTTACAGCATATTATATCGAATCCTATGGCTCTCTCTATACACATTCTCCTTACTCAATTATCAACAATCAAGGAAGTAAGTGCCTGTAATTTTATTGCATGTTGCATTCAATGGATAGTCTATTTACACATTTTCCTTTCTCAATTGTCAACAATGAAGGAAGTAAGTTTAGTAATATGAAGTTTCTATGTTGTATTGAACCCTATGGCTCCTCTCTGTAAACATTTTCCTTACTCCTTTGCCAACAATCAAGGATGTAAGTGCCAGTAATGTGATGCTCCTTATAACCTTATTGCATGTTGTTTTGAACCCTATGGCTACTCTCTTGACTTACTCAATAGCCAACAATCAAGGAAGTAAGTTCAGTAATTTGATGTTTTATATTGCATTTTGCAATGGCTCGTCTCTTTGCACATTTAAAATGTCCAAAATCAAGAAAGTACGTGCTTCCTTATTGCATGTTGTTTTGAACCCTGTGGCTACTCTCTTGACTTACTCAATTGCTAACAATCAAGCGTGTAAGTGTCAGTAATGTGATGCTCCTTATTGCATGTTCTACTCAACCCTATGGCTCCTCTCTTTACACATTTTCCTTACTCAATTGTGAACAATCAAGGCTGTAAGTGTCAGTAATGTGATGCTACTTATTGCATGTTATATTAACCCTATGGCTCCTTCCTTTACACATATTCCTACTCAATTGTGAACAATCAAGGATGTAAGTGTCAGTAATGTGATGCTCCTTATTGCATGTTCTACTCAACCCTATGGCTCCTCTCTTTACACATTTTCCTTACTCAATTGTGAACAATCAAGCGTGTAAGTGCCAGTAATGTGATGTTACTTATTGCATGTTATATTTAACCCTATGGCTCCTTCCTTTACACATATTCCTACTCAATTGTGAACAATCAAGGATGTAAGTGTCAGTAATGTGATGTTACTTATTGCATGTTGTATTTAACCCTATGGCTCCTCTCATGACACATTTTCCTTACTCCTTTGTCAACAATCAAGTTTGTAAGTGCCAGTAATGTGATGTTCCTTATTGCATATTGTTTTGAACCCTATGGCACCTCTCTTGACTTATGCAATTGCCAACAATCAAGGTTGTAAGTGTCAGTGATTTTGATGTTCCTTATTGCATGTTGCTTTGAACCCTATGGCTCCTCTCTTTACACATTTTCCTTACTCCTTTGCCAACAATCAAGCTTGTAAGTGCCAGTAATGTGATGTTACTTATTGCATGTTGTATTTAACCCTATGGCTCCTCTCATGACACATTTTCCTTACTCCTTTGTCAACAATCAAGTTTGTAAGTGCCAGTAATGTGATGTTCCTTATTGCATATTGTTTTGAACCCTATGGCACCTCTCTTGACTTATGCAATTGCCAACAATCAAGGTTGTAAGTGTCAGTGATTTTGATGTTCCTTATTGCATGTTGTTTTGAACCCTATGGCTCCTCTCTTGACTTACTCAATAGCCAACAATCAAGGAAGTAAGTTCAATAATTTGATGTTTTATATTGCATTTTGCAATGGCTCGTCTCTTTGCAAATTTAAAATGTCCAAAATCAAGAAAGTACGTGCTTCCTTATTGCATGTTGTTTTGAACCCTGTGGCTACTCTCTTGACTTACTCAATTGCTAACAATCAAGCGTGTAAGTGTCAGTAATGTGATGTTCCTTATTGCATGTTCTACTCAACCCTATGGCTCCTCTCTTTACACATTTTCCTTACTCAATTGTGAACAATCAAGGATGTAAGTGTGATGTTACTTATTGCATGTTATATTTAACCCTATGGCTCCTTCCTTTACACATATTCCTACTCAATTGTGAACAATCAAGGATGTAAGTGTCAGTAATGTGATGTTACTTATTGCATGTTGTATTTAACCCTATGGCTCCTCTCATGACACATTTTCCTTACTCCTTTGTCAACAATCAAGTTTGTAAGTGCCAGTAATGTGATGTTCCTTATTGCATATTGTTTTGAACCCTATGGCACCTCTCTTGACTTATGCAATTGCCAACAATCAAGGTTGTAAGTGTCAGTGATTTTGATGTTCCTTATTGCATGTTGCTTTGAACCCTATGGCTCCTCTCTTTACACATTTTCCTTACTCCTTTGCCAACAATCAAGCTTGTAAGTGCCAGTAATGTGATGTTACTTATTGCATGTTGTATTTAACCCTATGGCTCCTCTCATGACACATTTTCCTTACTCCTTTGTCAACAATCAAGTTTGTAAGTGCCAGTAATGTGATGTTCCTTATTGCATATTGTTTTGAACCCTATGGCACCTCTCTTGACTTATGCAATTGCCAACAATCAAGGTTGTAAGTGTCAGTGATTTTGATGTTCCTTATTGCATGTTGTTTTGAACCCTATGGCTCCTCTCTTGACTTACTCAATAGCCAACAATCAAGGAAGTAAGTTCAATAATTTGATGTTTTATATTGCATTTTGCAATGGCTCGTCTCTTTGCAAATTTAAAATGTCCAAAATCAAGAAAGTACGTGCTTCCTTATTGCATGTTGTTTTGAACCCTGTGGCTACTCTCTTGACTTACTCAATTGCTAACAATCAAGCGTGTAAGTGTCAGTAATGTGATGTTCCTTATTGCATGTTCTACTCAACCCTATGGCTCCTCTCTTTACACATTTTCCTTACTCAATTGTGAACAATCAAGGATGTAAGTGTGATGTTACTTATTGCATGTTATATTTAACCCTATGGCTCCTTCCTTTACACATATTCCTACTCAATTGTGAACAATCAAGGATGTAAGTGTCAGTAATGTGATGTTACTTATTGCATGTTATATTTAACCCTATGGCTCCTCTCTTGACACATTTTCCTTACTCAATTGTGAACAATCAAGGGTGTAAGTGTGATGTTACTTATTGCATGTTATATTTAACCCTATGACTCCTCTCTTGACACATTTTCCTTACTCCTTTGTCAACAATCAAGCTTGTAAGTGCCAGTAATGTGATGTTCCTTATTGCATGTTCTACTCAACCCTATGGCTCTTCTCTTTACACATTTTCCTTACTCAATTGTGAACAATCAAGTTTGTAAGTGCCAGTAATGTGATGTTCCTTATTGCATGTTCTACTCAACCCTATGGCTCCTCTCTTTACACATTTTCCTTACTCAATTGTGAACAATCAAGAATGTAAGTGCCAGTAATGTGATGTTCCTTATTGCATGTTGCTTTGAACCCCATGGCTCCTCTCTTGACACATTTTCCTTACTCCTTTGTGAACAATCAAGGTTGTAAGTGTCAGTAATGTGATGCTCCTTATTGCATGTTATATTTAACCCTATGGCTCCTCTCTTGACACATTTTCCTTACTCCTTTGTCAACAATCAAGATTGTAAGTGCCAGTAATGTGATGTTCCTTATTGCATGTTGCTTTGAACCCCATGGCTCCTCTCTTGACACATTTTCCTTACTCCTTAGTCAACATACAAGATTGTAAGTGCCAGTAATGTGATGTTCCTTATTGCATATTGTTTTGAACCCTATGGCACCTCTCTTGACTTATGCAATTGCCAACAATCAAGGATGTAAGTGCCAGTAATGTGATGCTCCTTATAACCTTATTGCATGTTGTTTTGAACCCTATGGCTACTCTCTTGACTTACTCAATAGCCAACAATCAAGGAAGTAAGTTCAATAATTTGATGTTTTATATTGCATTTTGCAATGGCTCGTCTCTTTGCAAATTTAAAATGTCCAAAATCAAGAAAGTACGTGCTTCCTTATTGCATGTTGTTTTGAACCCTGTGGCTACTCTCTTGACTTACTCAATTGCTAACAATCAAGCGTGTAAGTGTCAGTAATGTGATGTTCCTTATTGCATGTTCTACTCAACCCTATGGCTCCACTCTTTACACATTTTCCTTACTCAATTGTGAACAATCAAGGATGTAAGTGTGATGTTACTTATTGCATGTTATATTTAACCCTATGGCTCCTTCCTTTACACATATTCCTACTCAATTGTGAACAATCAAGGATGTAAGTGTCAGTAATGTGATGTTACTTATTGCATGTTATATTTAACCCTATGGCTCCTCTCTTGACACATTTTCCTTACTCAATTGTGAACAATCAAGGGTGTAAGTGTGATGTTACTTATTGCATGTTATATTTAACCCTATGACTCCTCTCTTGACACATTTTCCTTACTCCTTTGTCAACAATCAAGCTTGTAAGTGCCAGTAATGTGATGTTCCTTATTGCATGTTCTACTCAACCCTATGGCTCTTCTCTTTACACATTTTCCTTACTCAATTGTGAACAATCAAGTTTGTAAGTGCCAGTAATGTGATGTTCCTTATTGCATGTTCTACTCAACCCTATGGCTCCTCTCTTTACACATTTTCCTTACTCAATTGTGAACAATCAAGAATGTAAGTGCCAGTAATGTGATGTTCCTTATTGCATGTTGCTTTGAACCCCATGGCTCCTCTCTTGACACATTTTCCTTACTCCTTAGTCAACATACAAGATTGTAAGTGCCAGTAATGTGATGTTCCTTATTGCATATTGTTTTGAACCCTATGGCACCTCTCTTGACTTATGCAATTGCCAACAATCAAGGATGTAAGTGCCAGTAATGTGATGCTCCTTATAACCTTATTGCATGTTGTTTTGAACCCTATGGCTACTCTCTTGACTTACTCAATAGCCAACAATCAAGGAAGTAAGTTCAGTAATTTGATGTTTTATATTGCATTTTGCAATGGCTCGTCTCTTTGCAAATTTAAAATGTCCAAAATCAAGAAAGTACGTGCTTCCTTATTGCATGTTGTTTTGAACCCTGTGGCTACTCTCTTGACTTACTCAATTGCTAACAATCAAGCGTGTAAGTGTCAGTAATGTGATGTTCCTTATTGCATGTTCTACTCAACCCTATGGCTCCTCTCTTTACACATTTTCCTTACTCAATTGTGAACAATCAAGGATGTAAGTGTGATGTTACTTATTGCATGTTATATTTAACCCTATGGCTCCTTCCTTTACACATATTCCTACTCAATTGTGAACAATCAAGGATGTAAGTGTCAGTAATGTGATGTTACTTATTGCATGTTATATTTAACCCTATGGCTCCTCTCTTGACACATTTTCCTTACTCAATTGTGAACAATCAAGGGTGTAAGTGTGATGTTACTTATTGCATGTTATATTTAACCCTATGACTCCTCTCTTGACACATTTTCCTTACTCCTTTGTCAACAATCAAGCTTGTAAGTGCCAGTAATGTGATGTTCCTTATTGCATGTTCTACTCAACCCTATGGCTCTTCTCTTTACACATTTTCCTTACTCAATTGTGAACAATCAAGTTTGTAAGTGCCAGTAATGTGATGTTCCTTATTGCATGTTCTACTCAACCCTATGGCTCCTCTCTTTACACATTTTCCTTACTCAATTGTGAACAATCAAGAATGTAAGTGCCAGTAATGTGATGTTCCTTATTGCATGTTGCTTTGAACCCCATGGCTCCTCTCTTGACACATTTTCCTTACTCCTTTGTGAACAATCAAGGATGTAAGTGTCAGTAATGTGATGCTCCTTATTGCATGTTATATTTAACCCTATGGCTCCTCTCTTGACACATTTTCCTTACTCCTTTGTCAACAATCAAGATTGTAAGTGCCAGTAATGTGATGTTCCTTATTGCATGTTGCTTTGAACCCCATGGCTCCTCTCTTGACACATTTTCCTTACTCCTTCGTCAACATACAAGATTGTAAGTGCCAGTAATGTATTGCATATTGTTTTGAACCCTATGGCTCCTCTCTTGACTTACTCAATAGCCAACAATCAAGGAAGTAAGTTCAGTAATTTGATGTTTTATATTGCATTTTGCAATGGCTCGTCTCTTTGCACATTTAAAATGTCCAAAATCAAGAAAGTACGTGCTTGCTTATTGCATGTTGTTTTGAACCCTGTGGCTACTGTCTTGACTTACTCAATTGCTAACAATCAAGGATGTAAGTGTCAGTAATGTGATGCTCCTTATTGCATGTTCTACTCAACCCTATGGCTCCTCTCTTTACACATTTTCCTTACTCAATTGTGAACAATCAAGGATGTAAGTGTCAGTAATGTGATGTTACTTATTGCCGGCATGTTGTATTGAACCCTATGGCTCCTCTCTTTACACATCACTCTACTATCATCAATCAAGCCTGTAAGTGCCATTAATGTGATGTTACACATATATATATAATATAATTATTATATATATAATTATAATTATTATAATTATATATATAATTATAATTATATAATTATATATATATATATATATGTACTTGCAAGAATTACTCTGGCTGAAAAGCATTACTGATCATGGCTTTTATAACAACATTACACATGTTCACACACTGAATACTGTGAGAAGTGAATTACATGTAGATCTGACTTTGTTACCATTCAGGCTGTAGTCAATGGAATATTGTATTGCTGTAGAACAAAAGTTTGTTATACTCTGAATGTCTATTGATCACAGCACCTTGACAGTATGTAGATAAGGGCTGAAATGTATCTTATGGGTAACCTCTGTGCCTAAAGTCTATGTTGGGAAAGACCAGTTGTGTATGGAGTCAATTCTGGTACAAACCTGTATGATTTTAGGATCAAAGTGCCTATTTTAGAAATGTGAGGGTCTGCAAGTAGCATCCATATATATTTTGGCACAATTTGTCAGAAGCTTTAAAGTGGATGGATTTCTCTTGGTATCAGTATTATAAAATCATTGTACAGTAACATTTTACTTATATCATTAAATATTCAAATGGAAGAAAATCTAGTTGGTTGCTTCTAAGGACATTTACAGAGGAGGCCGAAAATTCAGATTATATTTTAATGCAGATACAATGCTGCCTTGTATTTAATTTAGCTCAGGACCTTTAATGTATAAAAGAGACACTAAATGAGTAAATTTTAAGCTTAACTTCTTAGTTCTGACTCTTATACATTCCTATTGTGACATTGCTTTTTGTATCAAGCAGTGGCAGCCTCTCGCCTTCATACTCGTATTTGGCCAATCTCAAGGGGGACCCACAGTCCTATTATAATCGATTCTACCCGCCAGATTTCCTGGCCGGCTACTGGCATCTCGACTCAGCAGATGTATTGTCACTAAAATGCGACAGCCTATGTAAATAAAAAAATGCAATTTAACTGGTAGATACAAGCGAACCTTCCGAGGTCATCGATGTGTCTGCTATAATGATGGATCACTACTAGTCGTACCGTGGATGTTATGATATCTAATATCCATGGTCATACGAACAAGGCAGGTCATAATCGTTGTTGTTGGGTCTGCACTATGGGATATTTTGCACTACTGCTTTAATTTACGACTTCCAGCTCCACTCTTTGATGCCATTGTGTCATTGAGTTGATAATTTAACGGACTCTTATTACAAGGGGGCACTATTGAGTCAAGCCCCACCCCCCCCCCCCCCCCCCCCCCCGCAGCCCGCAGCCAGGGATGAAAATGAAATTTAGATTTTTAAAAGAAGAATATTTCGGATTGTTATTATCACGAGACACTTCTATTTATGATGGTTAATTTTGGCACTATCACTACTGATTATGTATACTTAAATTTCAGCCTCGCATTTGCATTCTATCAAAATGCTGTGATGTGATCAATGCACGTGCACATACTGTGTCATTTACGTGTAATAATAAATGTCTCTTGTACTGGCCAAATGTGGAAATATTGGAAACTTGCTGAATGGTTCTAAAAGCTAGTCAATTACGGCAGCTTTCGGTGGAGAGCAATGTACAATGTATATTTACATTGTGTTTGTCAAGATTACTTTTGATGATTCTTACATGTATTTGCTTTGAACAGATTGTAAGTGCTCTCAGTATGTCAAGCAGTTCTTGGTAAGGTTATGTGATGTATTTTGCCCGTGTGCTAATTTCATTGTTACCTTTTAGAATCTGATTACAGATAGAAGGTGAGTCTTAGTAATAATAATACATAATTGTATGAATTAATGTGGAGAGAAAGATTAAAAATTTACATTACATGACATTGCTGTGCTTACTCCATGCAATAACTCCCTTCTCATACTACAGCTTGTTCATGTAGGTACATTCATGTGCTAAATAATTAAAATATTACAGTTATCATTTTGTTATAAGCAATGCAACAGTGTGGCCACCATGCATAGGTTGAGCCCTCTCAAGCATCTCCATGACTAGCATGGTTATCTGTGACAAGCTGACTGAATTCCATTGAGATGATTAACATGCATCTAACCAGTGAACCAATGAAAGGCTGAGCCTTATCTATAAAACAAGCACTGATTTGTTGTAAAATCTTTCCTTTCGACCACTCAAACGATGTTGATCTATATGAACCGCTCATTATATCAATATTTAGCAGCTGACAATGTTTCTGTTATCTCACAGGATTTTCAATTTTATTAAACAGTGTTATTGTTTTGTGTTATCATATAAATTATTTATCATCAAAATATTTATTGTCTCACAGATGGGTACAAAAAAGCCCTCAAACGTGGAAAAGTGGAAGTTGCATATGGAAAAGTGATGTTTATCGGTGAATCGGGAGCTGGAAAAACAAGTCTGCTCAGGGCATTGATGAAACTCCCAATAGTCGAAGCTAACAGTACTGTCATGGCCGACATTTGGTCTCTAAAGTGGAGAAAAGCTGCCACAACTAAAGATGGATACTGGTGTGAGGTTAGTGAAGAGGATGAACTGAAGGAACTGGCAATTCTAGCCAACCAAGTTATGCACTCAAATTCTAGTGGATTGTCAGCAGCCACTGGCACTACATCAGAGTCTCCACTACCTTATGATGTTGATGATGAACTTCTTCAACAAGCCAACATAGAGCTGAGTGAAATCATTGCCAAAAGCAGGGAGTATTCATCAAAAGAAAGAATTGAGTCTGACCAGTACCTCAATGTGTGGGACAGTGGAGGGCAAAGGGTATTTTTAGATATGCTTCCTCCATTTCTGACATCACGGACAATGTTTTGTCTCATGTTTGATGCTTCAAAACCACTGTGTGAAAAGGTAGAAGTGAACTGGAATAAAGAAGGCCATTCCACACATTTAGAAACACTAAATATAACTCGAAAAGATCTTATACTTCAATGGATGTATTGCATTCATAGCAGCTTTATAAATAGGAGTGATGTTAAAATGCAGATTCCAGGTCAAGATAGCCAGGTATCTGCATTTCCCCAAATTCTGGTAATAGGAACACATGGTGATAAGGTTACTGATGATGACAAGGTAGCAGTCAAAGATGAACTTGAACAATGTCATGCCCAAGTGAACGACACCGTAATACTAGACACCATGAAAAGGGGTGATGAGGAAGACCCTGGAATTAAGAAAGTGATAGAGCTTGTGAAACTGTTTGTTTCAGATGCTCTGCTTATCAGCACTCCTGTGGCTTGGGTGCTGTTTCGCAAAGTTTTCATTAAGATAACGGCAAAACAAAACATGCCTGTTGTTGAAAAGAACAAAGTGGCAATAGTTTCCCAATCATGTGGAATAGAGAACGGTTTATTGAATAATGTCCTTAGCTTCTACCATGACCTTGGAGTGTTCCTTCATTATGCATCTATTGAGGGTATGAAGGATGTGGTGATAGCCCAGCCTCAATGGTTGGTGAAACATCTTGGTACCTTGCTGGCTCCAGAGCTATCTGGTGAGAAGAGGTCTGGTCCAAAGCTTAAGGAAGCATGGAAGCTGTTACATCACCAGGGCATTCTTGTACAGCCACTTTATGAAGAGGTGTGGAAGGGAAGTAGTGTTAAACCACAAGCATTGGTTAATCTGTTAGACGGCCTTTCTTTAATATCAAAAATAAAAAAAGAAGCCATTGCTTTTATATCAGCTTCTTTAAAATACATGCATGATGGTAAAAATATGTACTTCATGCCAGGTGTGCTGCCCATATCCACCAAGGAGGTGAAGCCAGATGTCCATGCTATTCTCACAGCTGCTCCACTGCACCTGGTGTTCAGTACAAAGTATGTCCCTCCAGGGTACTTTGCTCGGTTGGTCACTGTTCTGAGCAGCAAGAATGATAATATTTGGATGGTGTTTACTCCTGAAATGGTTTCAAATATGATTTCATTTCAGTATGAAGTGGATGAAAAGAATGGAAGGATGGATAGCTTTACTGTATTTGGAGCAGCATCAAGCATCCGCATAGATATCCGCAGAATGGTACACTGTGCATATAATAGCAGTCGGGCCAACTTCCCATGCACATGTCAGGCACTGCTGAAACTGCTGTATGGAGCAATTCATGAGGTACAGCAGTGGTTTCCTTCTGTTAAGGTTGAACCAGCATTCCAGTGTGTATGTTCCCACAAAGAGCTGCATTTTGTAACCATTTCATTAACACATGAAAGTTCAACTGTTCTTATATGTGAATACCAACAAGTACATCCTCCTAGTGCAGATGAACAGCTTTGGTTAAGGATCCCACAGAGCAAAGTAAGTTGTCATTCAGAGTTGATGAATTGACTATAATTGTCTTGTTCTATTCCCAACCAGGAGGAAAATCCAATACTTGAAAATGAACTTAAGGCATTAGTAGCAGATATTGAAGTTCGGTCAAAACGATTAGTGTTATCAAATCTTGTTAAAGCACTTGAAGTAGTGAACCACAACTGGGGAATAAATCATGACGATTATGTTGTAGCCCTTACAAATTGGTCTAGTGACATGGGAAGGGAAGCTAGAAGCCATCTTGCATATCATTTAAAGAGGATTGGGCTGCCACTATTGGGTCAAAAGTAAGGTCATGTGCACTAGCTGCTGTGTACTTAGTGATGTTTGATGTATCTGTAGGATTGATCGTGGCAATTACTGCACTAGAGGTGACCAGGCATCCAGTACTGTGCATAACCCTGGTGGAGGGGATGTAAGTGAAAGGAAAACTATTTGCAGAATATGTGAGCTGTAATGCTTTTATTGTCAATACCATTTTGACCTCTTGTAGAGAATTGCAGTAGTGACTGACAGTGAACTGGCAACATGTTCTAGCCTTATCAGTCATGAAACTAACCTCTCTGTATTGACTACACAACTTGGAATACCAGTTGAAGCACAGGAAGGTTCAGTGTCATCACTACTTAAAACATGGCGGCATCACCATGGCACTGAAGCCACCAGGCAAAAGCTAGCTAATATCCTCGAAAAGTGTGGCGAAGGATTTGAAGAAGCTACTGCATCGTAAGTGTTTGATGAATGAATCCTTATGTGATAGATGGATAAGCATTGACCAATACATTTTTTGTGCAGCTTCAAACCTACTATGAAGACATTAGTAAGCAGCCTCGGTAAAGAGGGTGCTGTGAAGTGGTACAGGCTTGGTCTTGAGCTGGACATCCCTGATGCCACACTGCAGGTCATTGGAGAGGACACTCATAACTGTAATCATGAAGAAGCTTTTAGTAGGGTGCTGCGGGAATGGCTAAATAACTGTACCAATCCAACGTGGATAGCTGTTGTGCAAGCTTTGAAAACTATAGGACTAAACCAAGTAGCAAGTACAATTGAAAAGAAACATTTTTAAAACGATTTTTATTTTTTAATGTGTAGGTGTTGTATATGTACAGTTGTTAATTATGTACGCGTATAAAATTGTATTGGATCAGTCGAAGTGTACAATGTTGTTTTAAGGTGAATATTGTATAAATTACTTTTTAAAATGATCAAACGATTCTTATGAATGGCTAGCTGCAGAAGGAGGATGTGTACCAATTACATTTTTAAGTCTCCAGATATCACTAAACTTATCTGAAGGACTGCTAGATGTCGCCAATTGTTATTTTGCAAGCTGTGTGTGGACATTGCAGAAGTTTCACTACTTAGGATAGTTCTTCAGTGTGTTGTATATACAACTGATGACTACTTCATAAATATTAGTTACTAGATCAAATAATAATTACATTCGCTCCATTCCACCTTGTGATTCTTCACTACAGCAGTTTACTTGTTTTGATGAAGATGTCCTCCACTGTTTAGAGGAATGTGCAGCATTTGAACTAACACATTCAGCCACTAAACAAGTTCAACTTCCACTTCGGTTTGGTGGTCTAGGTTTGAGATCAGTATCTAACCAATCTCCTAGTGCATACATTGCATCAGTGTCCAGTGCTATTGACATCACAAATGCTCCTAATGTGTCTCAAAGTCTCAAAGAGGCTATAGCTTTCTACAACTCAAAGGTTGATCCTGCTGATGCAACGACGTTTGAATCAGTAACTAGCTCTCCTCCACAGCAGCACCACCTTTCAGGTAAAATCAAAGAAATTTTCTTCAAGACTCTTCTCAATAACAGTACTGTTTGTGCCAGAGCACGACTTAGAGCAGTGTCAGCCACTAATGCAAATGCCTGGTTGAGAGCTATACCTTCAATACACAGGGACTTAGCTTTGGAGCCTCACGAGATGCAAGTCCTTTTAAAATGGTGGCTAGGTATACCTATCTCCTCCACTGACAGTAAATGTTTTCTTTGTTCTAAGACTCTTGATCCAGGTGGCCACCATGCTCTTACATGTTGGTCTGGAGGTGACACCATCGTACGGCACAATAAACTAAGGGACTGTTTTTCAAATCTGTGCTCTAAAGCATGCCTATCTCCTCAACTGGAGAAAGGTCCAGGCATAAACTTCTCTAGACCAGCTGATGTACTGGTGCCAAACTGGTCCCTCTCCCACCTTGTAGCATTTGACCTAAAAGTCATCCATCCGCTAAATACAGATCTCATTCTGGAAGCGAGTTTGGCATCAGGCATTTCTGCAGAATGTGGCGAGGTTGGGAAGCATGCCAAAAATGATGAATTGTGTTCAGAGTTGGGTTGGACATGTATTCCATTAGTGGTTGAAGTCTATGGTGGTTGGGGATGTGAAGCCCAAGAATGCTTCTCAAGATTGAGCAAGAGACTTGCCATGCAAATGGGACTATCTGACAATGAAGCATTGAGCCAAATCTACTGCCTGCTGGGTGCCACGTTAATGAGGTAGAATGCTAGAGCCATCTTGCTGAGATGCTCCCATATTCCCCTTCATGAATGTTAATTATACATGTTATCCTGTAATTATTGTTAAAGTTTAAAAAAAAAATTTCAAAAACAGTGTCCTAGATATTCCAATTCCCCATAACTGGAAATGAAACATGGGAAGCTACAAAAGAGCATTAGTGTGTTGGACATACACATAATATTAAGATGAATGGAGTGTAAATGTACTTTCCATGGAACAACAGTCTCTCAATATCCATTGTCCAATATACTATTATTTGAGCTGTCAAATTGAAAAACTTTTCTACTAATGATTTCAGAATACTGCGACAGTCACAGGCTCACATGCATGGTGGACTAAGTTAACCAGACTATTCAGATTGATGTAAATGCTATGAGAAGGACCAGGCTGATGGCAAAGTCGGATGTCAGCCTGAAGAAGGTGTCTAGGTGTCTGTACTCTAATTGACAAAGTCTCCACATCCACTCCTGGTATTTAGGACTTACACATTAGAGTTTGCAAGCTCCAGCTTCAAGGGCTACTACATCATCCATTCAGCATGGCCTGTCTACACTTCCATGGGTCAACAGCCACACCATGTGTCATATGGCCCCATCTCCCACATATTTAGATGCTGCATAAATAAATTTTAGATGTTTAGAATAATATCCTTCCCAGGAAAGACAAAAAAGAATAATGATTTAGAAAGTGGCATATGGAAAGTTGATGCTTATCAGTGAATCAGGAGCTGGAAAAACAAATCTGTTCAGGGTATAGCATATGTCATAATAATAATTATATGATAGCACTTCAATGGTTTGGTCCATGCAGGCATTATTTGATACACAAATTAGGAGAACATTAACTGAAGGCAAGTATTAGCATAATGTGAAATATTTATTAACCATGATCAAAGTTTTCCTCTTTTTATATGGAGAGTCGACGTGTGGTTGCAAAACTAACATCAAGTCGAGCACCATCCTGGAAGTTGGCTGAGGCAGAGCTGGGAACCTCACCTGTGATGGATTGTTGATGAGGCTGAACTGAAACATTGTGGCAGATTTCTAAGGCAGTATAGTCTCTGATCTCATTGTGCCTGATGGAAGGGAAGCCACCTTTTGGACATGACAGTGCATGCTCAACGGAGAAGGTAGCACCACAGGCACAGCTGGTGGGCGTGTTGGCAGGTAACCAGCCATACCTAAGAGCTAATGCATCAGACGGTCTTGTGAAGGGTAAACCCATACTCCTCTATAGGTAGCACTGTAAGCCAGCTGGATGCTCCTTTTTCTTGACATAAGTCCATTGCTAGCTGGAGATTGGAAGGCAGCATGGCTCTGAGTTGGGTAGCAGCAGTACTGTGTCTGTTGAGTTTCATTTTCGTTACTTCCTTTATTGATGCTTGTTGCTCTATGAGTGTTTCGTCAGTGTAGTCATAGTTGTGAGACAAGATTTTGTTTACTATAGTGGCTGAGAGTTGAGGCTGGAAGAGTGGAATTCAGACTGGGATAAAGTAGATGGGTTTATTAAACCCATTCTACCTAATCTGGCTGGCAGGGAAAACAGCTCTCTCTCTCAGTGTCGGAAGGAGCACTTCGATCTGTGAGGTTGGGTATCAGTTTGGATCGGATTATATCTTCCAGTGGCTGCTTCAGGTGACTGATGTTTGGAATGGTTCTGGCCAGGAATGTCCATCTGCTTGAAAGACCATGAGTGAAGGCAGCATAGGCTGCATGAGGATTGTTAGCTGCTATTGAGGCTAGCTGGTTGAGCTCCTGTGCCCAACCCTCAACCTTTCTTTTTACATAATGTTATACAAAGGTGAAGGTGCCTAATGCAGCTCCAAGATGTGGTTTCCCTTCAGCAGTGATGGTGATCTGGGTGTCATGGAAGGCAGAGAGGGCAGCAGCATGATGAGATTGCGTTGCTACAAGGCATGTTTTGGATGCGTTGACGTGGTAGCCATATGCTGGACCAAGGGAGACAAGCTTGTCCCACCAGGTGCAATGGTTGGTAATCTTGCCAGTGGCTGTGGCATCATCTGCATACCAGACTTGATCAATGTCATGATAATCATTACATGGTGGATGAGAGGAAGGATGGCAAGGGCATACATGGGCATGGCGAGAGGATCACCCTGAGTAGTTCCCTCTTGGGATAGTATTGTGGTACCATCAACATATCAGTGTGTTCCCTGTATGTACTGATGAGAATGGTGGAGATGGAAGGGCACAGATGTTGAATATCAAATTTGGAGAGCAGCCTGACGATTGAGTAGGTTGAAGGCAATGTTGACATCAACCAGGAGAACAGCTTCACTGGCATCATCATTAAATAGATGGGACATGGTGTGGATGGCAGCATCGATTCCAGCAACTTGGCTTGCACATAGTTGGAGGGAGCCAGCAGCTTGTTGTATGCCCTGGCGTGTTACAGATAGAACGGCTTTAGAAACTATTCTTCTTGAGGTCTCACAAATCCCAACCAGGATTTTTATTTAGTGCAATCAAACGACAAGCAAGAAAAGGTGATAGCCCCTAATAATTACGTCATATTGAGTTGCCATAAACAAACGTTCCCATGGCTATACCCCATCTTATAATTAGAAACTTATGGCATCGATTACATGTTTAGCTGATGTAGGATTTCAATTTGAAGTGTCGTGAAACGATAATCAATTGTACTTTAACGAGTGCATTTGGAAAGAGCCGTCAAATATCTGCAATTTAGTAAAACTGCCGACGCTTATATTAGAAAGCTCAGACAACAGAGATTTTCTTTTTTAATGATAAAAAGCTTCTCCGTTTCCTTCCGGATCTGATACGATAAGATTCACTCGGATAAGAGGTTTATTGCACTGTATCTTTGTCACGATTGAAGCGTAATTTTAGTGCTTATGCGGACAGGGCCGTCGAGAGCTGGCACGGGCCCCAGGGCTATATAGCCCTTCCGGGCCCCATTAAGGCCACTTTGAATTGCAAAGTTGGTTCCCGTCCGGTCTACACACTGGAGATGATGCGGGTGGGCGGGTCCATTTTCATCATCATCAGTACAGGAAGTGATGTCACAATTCATTGTATATATATATTATAAATGCGTGATGTATCTTTTAGCGTCACATGTACATACGTGCGAATATTAATTATATACCCGGCACATTCATTACCGTCCACGTAAAAACACAAGACGTCTCTTTAGTATTGCAATTGCTTCAATTCAAAGTGGCCTTACATGTAAATCAGAATTACGGAACCATCGACAGAGTACAACTTTTTTGGTGATATACTTAAAGGAAATGGTTGGAGACATGCTGCTTTATATCATAAGGACTGCTACTTACAAGCACATCATATAATCCTCGAAGGGTCAGTTTTTCATCTCAGTTCTAACATATACATGTACATGTACATGTATATACTTCCAAGATAATATCGACAATTAGAGTCAAAGATGGAGCTAATTACAAGAGTTTCTTCGTTTCTAGCCATTTACACTCAACTTTCGCTTTCGATTAACTTTCAAAAATGGGGGAAAATTCATTGCTATTCGAATAAATAGAATAATGGGCAGATTAGTATTTTTAGAAATGTTAAGCGGGCGGCGCGGGGACGGGAACCAACTGGGTGCGGTAAAACGCCATACAGGTCACTTTCGCGTTATAAGTTGTTAGTTCATGTAGCGAAAAATTAAAAACACTTGCTGCGTGCCGGTATGATTATATAACATTATTAACCTACAGGCATATGTTACGCGCAAAGCATGGATTTGCCCAATCTAGGGATTGTCCTGTGCAAACCCTGGATCCTTGGTTTGTAGTATAACCCATGGATTGGCCGCGCAATCCTGGGATTGCATGCTTGTGCACAAAGTATAAATCAGGACAATCGTGGGGGAACATGCGTTTGCAGTAATAAAAAAAGCCCTACCTACAAATACTATTGTTCTCTTGATTGATGAGACAAGCACAGTGAACTGCACCATGCATATATAGTAGAACTCTTGAAAGTGAGGTAAGGTTCATCACGTCTTAATGAGCAATCGATCGTGTCTCCTTTGCTTGGCGAGCCTCCAATGATGCCACCAAATATGAAATACATTTCCCCTGACAAATCACTTTTTCCGCCTCACCATCAACAGTTTCAGCAGAAATATACATGTATAGAGACAAATTGTTACACCAAGATTTTCATTGGCCTTGCAAGTCAGTATAATTACTTACTTCCATTGAATTTCATGTACATGTAGCCAATCAGCCCAAGGGTAATTTCCATTACTAAAAATGACATGCCCAAAACTCATTTTATTCTATCATAGTCGGTGAAGGTGCATGTTCGTGACGAAGCCTAAACATTTCAAAGTTCTTTTGGTAGGGTCGCGGTACTCTTCTCTTACAGCCCTTTCCTTTCTTTCTGCCACTCGGGCTTGTGCTTGTACATTTAGAAAATGAACTAATTAAAATGATATACGGTACATTCTATTCTGCATGACCTGCACGGAACGTATACAATTTATTGCGCCTGCGCAATGGTCAAAACAAAACATCAATCACACAACACACAAAAAAAAGACCAGCCGGACGGCCCGGGCCCCATGTTTAATAACGGGCCCCAGGGTCAGCAGCCCCCCCTCTCGGCGGCCCTGTATGCGGAAGCACTAGAACCGACAGGTTTGAAACTTAATGCCGACTGAGTTGGTATTTTCGTAACTAAGGGGTGTTTGCATGACGGAACATGTAATAGCCCACAACAGATTTTATCGGCTTTGGCCCTAGCTTATGGAACGCCCGAACCGCCAAAATTCAAAAAAAAGCGCACAATTAGAAATTTTAATAATCCATTATAAAAAAGTTTTTTAACTAAAAAAAAAAAAATCTCTGTAAAATATAAAATACGATGCTGTGGTTTGCGGAGGGAAGCGAGGAGTGTATCTTAGTTTACGGACTAATGGGCGAAGAGACGCTTTGTCGTGCGACTATTAGGACCTTTGACCTTTTTGGAGCATTGGCCGTTTAGCGTCTCTTCTGGTCTGTGGTGGACTGCGTGCAATAACCGATGCGCGACTTTATATTGTTTATCTTTTATACGCCGGTCTTGTTTTCAGCGTCATTTCGGGTTCGTAGCGTAACGATTTTCAAAAGTACCGGTACTACCCTTCTTCAGGGTCTTGGTCCCTTGAGGCAATCTCCTTACCAGGATACTAACTTTCAGAAACTTTGGTCGCTTAGCTATGTACACTCCCGTGCACTGACCTAACTAGAGCCTGAGTACAATCGTTAATCCACATCAACACCATCAAAGTAATGGCGCTACTGTGGAGGCCTGCAAGGCTGCAAAGAGAAAATAAATGGCTGATTGGATTACCCAGTAGTGTCAGTTTAGGTGTGCCTAGAGCTGCACTCCTTACACTACTTGATACCATACCCACCTGCTCATCAGCCCTCCCTCCCCTCACACCACACCTTCTCTTGTCTTCACACACACCACTAGTGTGTAAGCACACAACACATCATTGTACACACGCTACACACACACACGCACACCAATGTACACCAGTGTAGTGGAGTACTCAACATGTACTGACCATAGGCTGTGTGATGAAGATGTTTGCCTTACAAGTACACTGGGCTCAGTATAACCTAAATATAAAAAAAATAGAATTTTTCAACTCACATCCTTAGTGTTGAAATCTTGTTTATGCTACCTAGGTCTTCAGGTGGGATAGCCACATGTACTTGCTGTGATTGGAGATGGCTGAAGATAAAGCCACATCATGTGATAGGTACAAATTCTTATTAGTAATAATCATTGTATTACATACCCATTTCCTCAGGTTCTGGGACACATTCTTCTGCTTCCCATCAAGCCACATGTTCATAGCTAAGCTCTTTGTCACTCCCTTACATTACTGGTTCATCAACAGCTTCAACTTTATTATCCTTGTGTAGCTTCGTCTTTCCTTATCCATTCCTCAACCTTGCTATGTATTATATACCATGACGTCAAGGCATGTAACAGGTACCTGCCTTCTTGCATACACAACATGAAGTGTGGATACGATCAGGATTTCTTTGCTTACTATGTATGCAATTATCTTAGTAAGGATAGTTTAGTATGTTCTGACCTTTCTGTTTTGAAAAGCTACTATTCCAACTGATATGTTTCTGAAACCCACTACAGTTTAGTACCTGTACGTAATAAAGTGCTGCACCAGCAGCATACATTTGCGGATTGGTGAGCTTATAAATGTGCATTCTAATCTTGCTGGAGATGAAGTATTGCATTTGCTCAACAGATAACCAGGGTTAAATCTACTCAGCAAAAACCGGAATGGAAACATCGCTTTGTTTGCCTTGCATATCATCAACGGTATCAAGCCCCTAGCAGTGAAGATGAAAAAGATAAACTTCATATAGCTGGGTTAGGGGAGAAAGTTATAGAATTTCCTGTTTTGAATGTTGATGCAGAAAGCTTTAGGGAGACACTGTACCATTCATTCCCAAAGTTGCGCCTTTCAGGTGGCTACGTCATGTGCAAGGCAAAACCTAATTCAGCACAGTTGGAACCATTGTCAAAACCTGACATATAGTTCACCAGCAGTCCTAAAGGAAAGAAGTGGGTGCTGCAAAACGTATTTGGTCCCACTGCAGCAGGATTTAGACATGTCATGCATGAAATCAGGTTCAACTAGTGTAAGCAGCTTGTTTTTCATAACAAATGTATACAGTTTGTTGATATGTTACAGATGATGGAGAAGTGTTTGAAATGTGGGCTTTGTCTTCCTATGGATGATATATTGACCCATGTGGAACTGTGCAAAAGGTGAACAAATTTTGTATTACCCACTCTGCATTTTGAAAGATACGAGTACAAAATAAGGACACTACTTTTTTGTGTTTAGACTAAGTTAGTATGTCTGTTTCATAGTATCCATCAACATAGCAGTTTTTTCAATGAATGCTTGCACAGAAAGTCTTGAATGTCACCAAGTAAATTTGATGTAGACAAGAAATTTTAACTGTACCGCAATTTTGTAATATGTATATTTTTGCATTTGTTAATATCTGTTTGAAGCATTGGTCATACTTTTTTTCATTTGTATTTAAAATATATACTGCGAATGTTCTTTTTTCAGTTGTGAAGAAATGGGTTCTTCATCTGATGATGAGTATGCATTTCCTGCTGTTTCTTTTCACTCAGTATGTAATACTTTTTGTATTTGTATTACGTGTTCCATTCATTATTATATGTAAGGATGCAGCTGTAATGGACACCCCAACACCTTCTACTCAAAGGTAGTTACTTAAAGTGCATTTATTTACCTTGGGTAAATGGTAGTTGTATCATCGTTAAATTTTTTTCTTTAATTTAGTGTGGTGCAGTCAATGCTACCTCCGGAGAGTGCATCCAATAGGTATACATGAATATTATTAGCTGTGTGTGATTCATTTACATATGGTACGTATTGTGAGAAAACAGGTCATATGGTATATAAATAAAAATTAAAATCAAAGTTGACCACTTCCATGTTTCATTAATAACTCAGCAATGGATAGTGCATGAGAACAATGATAGAGCATAAACATAAACTAGAGCTTGTTCTCTCATAAGCATCTCCCCTCATGTGTACTAATGTGTTGGTTTTAAACTAGAAACAATTGTACATAATTTCCTTTCTTAGTAATTTTCAAGCACCTGACAGAAGCAAGATGATAGAGAGTGCTGTGAAAAGGTAATAATTGGTGTTTAGTTTCATTTTATTTGCAACTCTATTATTAAGTGGTAGTATAACTGAAGTTATTAAGGAATTGGAAAGTAACATGGATGGGAGGGAACCCATCCGGATCACTGTGAGGCGCAGTGATGTCTGGTTAGATGCAGTGCAGGAGGCCAAAACAAAGGGTATCAATGGACTTTCCCCATTAAAGGTATTAATATCCATATCCTGCACTATTTAAGTATTATTTATTTTTTGTGTTGTATAGGTCACATTTTTTGGTGAGCCTTCCATTGATGCAGGTGGTCCAAGACGTGAATTTTTCAGACTTTTGCCTCATCATGCTGCAACAACCCTCCTGAGGGGTGAAAAGAGAAAGTTTTTTTCTATGAATGTGAAAGTATTTCAAGTAAGGGAAGTGCTGTATTTTAGTAAGTTTGTGTTTGAGTTGTTGTTTAAGAATTGTGTATGTCAAAAGAAGGATGAAGAGGTGATAAGATGTTATCAGTGTCTGCACCAAGCAAAATAATGTTGACCTTGTTGTTTACCATACTATAATATATAAATGCATTGTGTTTCTTTGATGGCTTGCTACTTTATTCATAGCTATTGAATTTTTTCAGCAGCGGCACTACTTTTACTTCGGGCTTTTCACGGCAATGTCTGTTGTCCAGGGGGGGTGTGGTATTCCTTGTTTGGCTGATCCTGTGTATGAGTACATCACTAGTGGAAAGTGTAGTTCTATTGTGGTCCCCAGTGATGATATTCCGGAACTGGCTATGAGGGATACTGTAGAGAAAGTAAGCCATTAACAAATTCTGTAACTGCTGCATATCCAATTAACTGATGTCAGTTGGTTGCTGCTAACTGTACCGAGGAAATACAAGCAGTTTTCTCTGAGGACATAGCCATAAGCTACTTAGCAGAATGTGGTTATACTCAACCCATCAGCACCTTACAGTGGAAAATGAAGGATGACATTGTATCCACTCTACTTGACTACCATCTTATTCTAAAAGTGAAGGCATGTATGGATCAGTTCTGTGAAGGATTGGAAACCCTGGGGGTTGGGTCAATTGTTCGGAAGAACCCATCAGTGCTTCGGCAGTTTTTTGTTTTCAACGAGGTGCCAATTGATGCTGGTAAGAGTTACTGTATGCCATGATGTAAATATTTCCTAATAGCAAGTCACAAATGTATTTTTCGCTAGATATGCTTCGGTCCATTCTAACATTGGTGGAGGGGAATGGTGATGTGAAACTCATTGAAGACCTTGCCTACTTCAATTTCAACATCTTCCTTGATGAGTGTGATAATGGTAAGCCCTTTGCATGATGTTTTTCATTGTATTGCATTTGTATCTCTATTAGGACCAGCTGGAGGATGTTGCAGTATTCAAGAACTATTAGAGTTTTTTACAGGATCAGGGTACCCACCCCAGGGTTTTAGCAGGAAGTGTACGATTTCCTTTCTGCACGACACTACAGCACGACTACCAACAGCTGCAACCTGCAATCTTGAGCTGCGACTTCCAACGTGCCATGGCGAGGACTACTCACAGTTTAGGGAGTGCATGATGTTGGCAATAAGAGGGTGTGAAGGATTTGGTCAAACTTGAAGTGTATGTCGTTTTCATATATACCAGCAGCATCATTCAAACATTGTATCAGCATCATTCAAACATTGTATCAGCATGTCACTGTGATTTTACTATTCATTTGTATCAGCATGTCACATTATGTATAAGGTTTGTCTGGAAAGTAAATGCATGTTCAGGTACACGTGTGTGAGGCGAGATAAAATCCTTACCTATTGGATGGCTTTAGAAGTGGCTGGTGTCAGCAGTCAATAAGAACGGAAGGAAACAGGACACCACTGCAACTGTGGACAATGGGTCTGTGCACAATGGATGAATCCTCTTCAAGTTGCATGGTTGCAAGGGGTTTAGTTGAGGTTAGTGCTTTGTATTGTGTAGACTAGTCCTGTAGTGTGTTATTAAGAGCAAGCCATGTTAGCAGCATTAATTATGTTGTTTAAGTCCTGAAAATTGTGTCTTTGAGTATGGACTGTTTACTTTTTGAAGGATTATTTTTGTTATGCCTGGGGGTGCAGGAGTGAAAAAATACGCATTATGAATTCATGCATTTAATTTGCACCTTGTATCTTAGCCTGATTCTGAAAGTTATGGGATTGATTGGAATGGTCCAGTTCCTCTCAACATTGAGCACGAACAAGTCATTGTGGACGATCCACCAGTACTGCACTAGTATGATACCAGGATCAGAGTGCAGCATTGAACAGTCATTGATTAACCATTTCATGGTGGCTAAACTGTTTGTTCATTCATTGCATCTACAGTAGTACTTTAATGTCTCTTTTTAGAAATGAAGTTATTTGACTAATCACTTCATTTGCACTTGATATGACCCATTAGTTAAGTGTCACCAGTTATTTAAATGGACACCCAGAACCCTCCGTTTAAAGTAAACGCCCTTACTGACCAGTAGTAGTACAGTAGCGACAACCACTATGTCATGATGGGGCTGCGTACAATATTACTGCTACGGGGCAGAGAGAATGTCTCAGTTCCTCTCATAAGAAGTCATTGTAGATGATTCACCAGTTTTGTCCACCATGGGTCAGAAGGCTCTATTCAATGGTGAATCTGGGGGTGGGGGAAGACAAAAGAAGGTGTGGCGTGGGGGAGGGAGGGTGTGTCCATTTTAGCTGCATCTTTTACATGTATATTAATAATGCATGGAACATGTAATACAAATGCAAAAGAGTGAAAAGGAACGGCAGGAAATGCATACTCATCATCAGATGAAGAACCCATTCTTCACCAATGAAAAAAAAATATTGGCAGTATGCATTTTAACTACAAATGAAATAAAAATAGTATGACAACAGTAAACAGATGTTAGCAAATGTAAAATATACAAGGTCTAACAAGCTATAGCATCCCTACATATTAGAAAATTGCAGTGCAGTTAAAATGTCTTGTCTGCATAAAATTTACTTGGTGACATTCAAGACCTTTTCTGTGCAAGCGCTAGCTCACTGAAATAACTGCTATGTTAATGGATACTATGAAACAGACATACTAACTTAGTCGAAATACAAAAAGTAGTGTCATTATTTCGTACTCGTATCTTTAAAAACGCCGAGGGCGTAATACAATATTTGTTCATTTTTTGCACAGTTCCACATGGGTCAATAAATCACCCATAGGAAGACAAAGCCCACATTTCAAACACTTCTCCATCATCTGAAACATATCAACAGACTGTATGTACATTAATTGGTTATGAAAAACAAGCTGCTTACACTAGTTGAACCTGATTTCATGCATGACATGTCTAAATCCTGCTGCAGTGGGACCAAATATGTTTTGCAGCTTCCACTTCACTGCTGGTGAACTATATGTCAGGTTTGACAATGGTTCCAACTGTGCTGAATTAGGTATTGCCTTGCACATGACGTAGCCACTTGAAAGGTCCGACTTTGAGAATGAATGGTTTCCCTAAAGCTTTCTGCATCAACATTCAAAACAGAAAATCCTATAACTTTCTCCCCTAACCCAGCCATATGAAGTTTATCTTTTTCATCTTCACTGCTAGGGGCTTGATACCGTTGATGATATGCAAGGCAAACAAAGCGATGTTTCCATTCCGGTTTTTGCTGAGTAGATTTAACCCTGGTTATCTGTTGAGCAAATGCAATACTTCATCTCCAGCAAGATTAGAATGCACATTTATAAGCTCACCAATCCGCAAATGTATGCTGCTGGTGCAGCACTTTATTACGTACAGGTACTAAACTGTAGTGGGTTTCAGAAACATATCAGTTGGAATAGTAGCTTTTCAAAACAGAAAGGTCAGAACATACTAAACTATCCTTACTAAGATAATTGCATACATAGTAAGCAAAGAAATCCTGATCGTATCCACACTTCATGTTGTGTATGCAAGAAGGCAGGTACCTGTTACATGCCTTGACGTCATGGTATATAATACATAGCAAGGTTGAGGAATGGATAAGGAAAGACGAAGCTACACAAGGATAATAAAGTTGAAGCTGTTGATGAACCAGTAATGTAAGGGAGTGACAAAGAGCTTAGCTATGAACATGTGGCTTGATGGGAAGCAGAAGAATGTGTCCCAGAACCTGAGGAAATGGGTATGTAATACAATGATTATTACTAATAAGAATTTGTACCTATCACATGATGTGGCTTTATCTTCAGCCATCTCCAATCACAGCAAGTACATGTGGCTATCCCACCTGAAGACCTAGGTAGCATAAACAAGATTTGAACACTAAGGATGTGAGTTGAAAAATTCTATTTTTTTATATTTAGGTTATACTGAGCCCAGTGTACTTGTAAGGCAAACATCTTCATCACACAGCCTATGGTCAGTACATGTTGAGTACTCCACTACACTGGTGTACATTGGTGTGCGTGTGTGTGTGTAGCGTGTGTACAATGATGTGTTGTGTGCTTACACACTAGTGGTGTGTGTGAAGACAAGAGAAGGTGTGGTGTGAGGGGAGGGAGGGCTGATGAGTAGGTGGGTATGGTATCAAGTAGTGTAAGGAGTGCAGCTCTAGGCACACCTAAACTGACACTACTGGGTAATCCAATCAGCCATTTATTTTCTCTTTGCAGCCTTGCAGACCTCCACAGTAGCGCCATTACTTTGATGGTGTTGATGTGGATTAACGATTGTACTCAGGCTCTAGTTAGGTCAGTGCACGGGAGTGTACATAGCTAAGCGACCAAAGTTTCTGAAAGTTAGTATCCTGGTAAGGAGATTGCCTCAAGGGACCAAGACCCTGAAGAACGGTAGTACCGGTACTTTTGAAAATCGTTACGCTACGAACCCGAAATGACGCTGAAAACAAGACCGGCGTATAAAAGATAAACAATATAAAGTCGCGCATCGGTTATTGCACGCAGTCCACCACAGACCAGAAGAGACGCTAAACGGCCAATGCTCCAAAAAGGTCAAAGGTCCTAATAGTCGCACGACAAAGCGTCTCTTCGCCCATTAGTCCGTAAACTAAGATACACTCCTCGCTTCCCTCCGCAAACCACAGCATCGTATTTTATATTTTACAGAGATTTTTTTTTTTTTAGTTAAAAAACTTTTTTATAATGGATTATTAAAATTTCTAATTGTGCGCTTTTTTTTGAATTTTGGCGGTTCGGGCGTTCCATACTAGCTTGTGGTTGCAGTAACAATGTACATGGCCAGAAACCGCTATTCAAGTAAACAGGCATGTTATGGCAAAAATTATCCTAGGATAAATTTTTGCTGCAAAAATTTTATCCCTGGGATAAAAAATTTCGGCTAAAATCTATCCTAGGATAAATTTTGGCTGCCAAAATCTATCCTAGGATAAAATTTGGCTGCCAAATTTATCCTACTCTGCCAAAAAATGTCCTAGGGGATTTTGACTGTCAAATTTCATCCTAAACACGGAATAGCGAATGTCCCCTCTCAGGTTAAGTTTTGCCTACTTGCAAAAGTCAGCTGTCACTCCAAACAGTGCATGAAGAAATCAGTGGACCTTCTCGTGAGTGAGTGAATCCTCCGATCCACCCCACCTTCCCTTCGCCACACGCGCAATACTATGATTCAGTGACTTCCAGTTAAGATACAACGGACGGCACTTAAAAGCGTACCGCAGGCTACAAGGTTTATTGGATGTACCCCTTTTGTGGGATCAATCGGCATTATCCCTAGCTACATACATACGGCCCCTATGTTTTTTAATTAGATGAAATCATTCCACATATGAACAGCCAATTAACATATACAGCGAAAATGTCATATGTAAGCGTATATGTTAATTCGAACTGGAGGCTACGGCCCTGGTAGTCCACAAGATCTAGTTAGGCGTAGCCCGACCTTCCGCCAATACGCGAAGCTAGGTCGATCGGGCTATACGCCCAACAAGATCGTCTTCACTTCCAGCCGCATCCTTGCATGGCTTCCCTAAGCGTCTCTGTGTAGACTTTTTAAAGAAGAGCTGATGCTGATCAAAAAGAAATTTAGCGCCGCGGCTTGTGCGTATTTTAGGCCCCCCGTATATGTACGCGTACCCCCTTCCCCCCAATTACCAGCCTACCATTACCATTTCTTGCAGTCTGGGATGTTGCCAAAATTTATCCTAGGATAATATTTTGCGGGCGGATAGAATTTTTCGCGACAAAGGAAACAAGGGATTACGGAAATTTTATAAATATTCCTCCTACACTGATTATTTACCTACCTGAAATTGCCAAATGTAGGTATAAAATTTCGTACACATGTAATCCCTTGTTTCCTTACTTTTTATTCAATTGCTGTCTACAAATCCTACATCATCAATTTTATTTTATTCGATCTATCTAAATGAGTAAAGCCCAATTGAGTCTAAGAGATCATATGGGTTTTGCTTAATAGTATTCACGACGCTTCAACTCATACGATTGCTAGGCAACCACGACATTTAGTCTAGCTACCTACACACCGCAATCGGCAAATCAGTGCCTGAGGTGACGTGCGACCAGGACAACATTTTTCAGCCGATGCATCTTTAGCTAGCCGCTCCGCGTATCCAATTTTAACCTGCTTTAGCATGCACCATCTGGCAATGGGAAACATAGGATGATCCGGAGTCCCCTTGAGGGGTTAGACACCATTAACTTTATCTTCCTCGGCTAGAGGGGCATCCAAATCACTTCTGATTTAGAACTACCTGCCACTAGCAGATATCAGCTGAACAATATGTGATTGTATGTGGTAGTATCAGAATTAAAAATACTTCAATCCGCTACTGATCAATCATAGTAAAAGGTTCATAGCAAAGCGCCGAGCGAGACCACTGCATATAAATTTACAATTTTCAAGACAGCCGACTAGACACGCATAAGAGAAACGGCTTTTTTTCCCTTCTTTGTCGCATTTTGATTGTTTTGCTTTGTTCCAAGTCCTTCAGCCACATACGCGCGCATCTCCGTATTACGCAATGCGCAGCTCATTGTCCGGACAAAACGCTTTGTCGCCTGCAATTGTGCGCCAATGCTCCCAATAAAGACCTCTGCATGCATGTAATACGCAGGACCGAGGGCCGCGCAGGACTATTATTCCGTACACGAAGCCATGAACAAACAGATAAGTAAGCGATGTTCGTGTCGTAGTGTGCGAGTGAAAACAAACACGAAGCCATTTTCAGAGTGTTATGTTCATATCCGGTCAAATGCATTTTGTACTCACAGTGGTCGTTGGGTGGCTTAACACGTACACACGTAGCAGCATTTTTAAAAATATGTTTTCTGTGCAGAAAGTACTACCGGTAGTGCCCATTTGTCTGAGCCGTGCCCACAACGGAAGCGAAGAGCAGAGGCGCGCTCGGCCAGGCGCGGTAGGTATTCTTTATAAGTCGCCCTTCACTGTAATAGTGAAGCCCACTTCACGCTGCTGCAGAAAGGGACGCCCAGAAGTGTAGGTCGCCTTCAGACGGCCAGCAAGCCGCTGCAGAGGTGTCCCACGAGAGCGGGTATGATAGCGCCGATCTGTCCCCTCAACATCTGACGAATGAAGGAGGTCAGGACCACACGAAAAGCTCTACAACTAAAGGCAGCGAGTCGGTTATTACATTATCACCTTCGAACAGTGGTATTACCGGTAAGGAGACAGATATTAAATTTAGGGTTCGGACCGAGGGGGGGGCAAAAAAAAAAGTTATAGACACCATCCCAAAAATTCTTAAAATCAAGGGCCAGGTCAACCCCCCCCCCCCCCCTCCGCCTTCGAACACGCCCATTTTCCGGGCACGCCCCTTAAAATCGTTACGTAATTATAATTGACAATTGACCACACCTACAATGAAGATAATATTACAAATTGCAAGCAGGCTTCGTTGCAGATTGCTGTTGTAGATGTTGTCACTTCGTCGCTTGAAGCTGGAGATGCTGTTTCACTTGTACCTTAGAATATCGCGATACTCAGTCTCTCGTGCCATGACGTAATGTACGGGCTGTAGGCCTTTCGAATATTACAACCCTGCCCATCAATTAAGGTTTGCGGTATTATTCCAACAAGATTTTGAAGAACGGCACGCATTATCGTTCCTGACTCGGTAAAGTACTCGTTTAAACAATAGCAGTTGGGGCTTCCTCGCGCGTGAGGTGTGATCTAATAGTGACGTGAGCTCATGCATTTTTACTTAGTACCGGGTTTATCCGTGTCTTTTTAGCGTTAGTATAGTCCTTATCTTTACATTGCTTTGCGACGCTTCGATTGTTGCACTACAGTACTGGGTACTGAATTGATGTCATCGCTTATACGAAGGCAACGCCCACGAGTCGCGTCTCAGTCACGTGATAATATGCCTTCCACGACAAAATAGCTTACAATTGCACTAGATAGGCAGTTAAGCCCTATCTTTGCACGAATTGGACACCCATGAACCTACAAACAATGTGATTCCATCATTATGTTACTGTAGTGCGAGCTAAAGTGCAAAAAAAAAAAATTAAGAAAAGTGATGAATTTTTTTCGAATTTTTTTTTTTGGCCAAGACCCCCCCTCCCCCCCTCTAACTTTCATACCTCATAACTTTTTTTCCTAGACCCCCCTGAAAAAAAGAATAGCATATTCGTGATGCTCTCAATGAGCTCTTCAAAGTTGGGGGATGGTGTCTTCCACTTTGTTTTTTGCCCCCCCCTCGGTTCGGACATTATTTTTTATTTTGATATCTTGTGCGCACGTGGATGTCTACATGTGATGTCCATTGCGTTGCATAGCTGTGGCTTTTAGCGCCCACGGCGTCTCGACCAGCGGAAGCATTGCTGCACACGATGCATCGCTCAACCGCCTCTGGAGAGACCTCAGGCGCTGCGATGCATCCATATTGAAATATCAAGCAGCGCTGTCTGAGGTACGTACAGGGCCCGCGGCGTGCTGCGGTCTGAACTTAACTACAGACTTTTAACCCTCTCTGTTTATGATTCCGGAAGAACTGTGATTTGGGACTGAAGCAGTTTCACGATGTGTTTGCAACACTGCACAACGCGCTCAATGCCAGAGAAGAGACGATGGCACGTGAACTGAATTCGGCCAAAGAGGAGCTGGGTAAATAATATAATATAAATATTGTTCACGTGCGCCAATACACATACACACACGCACACACACATAAGCATACATATGCCGCCAATATTTTTCTTTACTGATATTCACTTTCTGCAGTGGGGATACTGCAAGGTCGGAGAGATACGCTTAATGACTTTCAGCAGACGTTCAAAAGCGCTCACTCTCTGAGCGAGACAGAGCTGGCATCCTTTAAGGGACAAATCAAGGTTAGCCACATAATCATACTCTCCTCCTTGTGCTTTACCATACAAGGGCATATTTACAGTCCTTCATTATGGAACGTAAGGTGGACGAGGAGATTGGTACCAGCCTGTGGCTCCAGGCTGACCCCACTGCCATCCTTCCTTCTCTCATGTGCTTCGCAGCAGGTGAGCGAGCATCTTGCTAGAAATAACTTCCTGAACATGTTCAATGAATTTTTTTTTCTACTCCTTTTCTCTTTGTGGTCACGTAGTTGTGAGATCAGCACCTACATATGCATTGTGGAAACAGAGCAGGTCAGAGAGCTTGCCTACACCCATCTGCACACCAGGAGATCCTCAGGGTGACCATATCTCTACCCAAGTACCTCCGGGGGGGCAACAGGGTGACCATACACCCCTTGGACCAGGGGGGCAAGGAAGCTGTGCTTCTGTTCCAGTGCCCATGCTTATCCCTGGGGATCCAACCGAGACCAGGGGGCAGGCAAGAGAGAATAATGACAATACCGATGGCCCCCTGAGGACTTGTCTGGCTTCTGTCACTTCTGGAGTACAGTCACACAATATTACAGACCAGTTGGCTCAATCAGCTCTAAAGGATGAGATGGTTCGTGATGCAGGAGATGGTGTGTGTAGCCTAGATGGGTCACAGTGTGAACAGACTACTGCAGGACCAATGACTGGTGTGACCTTGCAACAAGGGAAGGATGCTCCCTCAAAGACTGGTCATTCAATGAAGGGGCATCTAAGGGACCCTTCTTTGAGAGATGTTCCTTCAACGGATGTTCCTTCAACAGATGTTCCTTCAACGGATGTTCCTTCAACAGATGTTCCTTCAACAGTAGTTCCTTCAACAGATGTTCCTTCAACAGATGTTCCTTCAACAGATGTTCCTTCAAGAGATGTTCCTTCAAGTGATGTTCCTTCAACGGATTTTCCTTCAACAGATTTTCCTTCAACAGATGTTCCTTCAAGAGATGTTCCTTCAACAGATGTTCCTTCAAGTGATGTTCCTTCAAGAGATGTCTCTTCAAGAGATGTTCCTTCAAGAGATGTTCCTTCAACAGATGTTCCTTCAAGTGATGTTCCTTCAAGAGATGTTCCTTCAAGTGATGTTCCTTCAAGAGATGTTCCTTCAGCAGATGTTCCTTCAAGAGATGTTCCTTCAAGTGATGTTCCTTCAACAGATGTTCCTTCAAGAGGTGTTCAATTCCCATCATGGGGGGTGGGGATGGGTAACTCAGGCAAGATGCCTACCAGTATTGAGCATGGTGCCAGTAAGCAGCACTCCAACCTCAAAGGGTCAGGTGGTGGTGGAATCGGGACAGGTGGTGGAATCAGGACAGGTGGTGGTGGAATCAGGACAGGTGGTGGTGGAATCAGGACAGAAGTGGCTGGAACAAGTTTTGGTACAGAAAGTTCCACTGTGAGGTGTGTGTCCTCACAGAAGTATTCAGCTGAGCAGCTTGCCTTGAGGCAGGCACGAGTGAGAAGTTCTCTTCAGCAGCAGGGAGTGGTAAGTGAGTGTGGGGGAGTAGTGATGGGAGTGGTGAGTGAGTGTGGGGGAGTAGTGGTGGGAGTGGTGAGTGAGTGTGGGGGAGTAGTGGTGGGAGTGGTGAGTGAGTGTGGGGGAGTAGTGGTGGGAGTGGTGAGTGAGTGTGGGGGAGTAGTGGTGGGAGTGGTAAGTGAGTGTGGGGGAGTAGTGGTGGGAGTGGTAAGTGAGTGTGGGGGAGTAGTGGTGGGAGTGGTAAGTGAGTGTGGGGGAGTAGTGGTGGGAGTGGTAAGTGAGTGTGGGAGTGTAGTGATGGGAGTGGTAAGTGAGTGTGGGGGAGTAGTGGTGGGAGTGGTAAGTGAGTGTGGGGGAGTAGTGATGGGAGTGGTAAGTGAGTGTGGGGGAGTAGTGGTGGGAGTGGTAAGTGAGTGTGGGGAAGTAGTGGTGGGAGTGGTAAGTGAGTGTGGGGGAGTAGTGATGGGAGTGGTAAGTGGGTGTGGGGGAGTAGTGGTGGGAGTGGTAAGTGAGTGTGGGGAAGTAGTGGTAAGTGAGTGTGGGGAAGTAGTGGTGGGAGTGGTAAGTGAGTGTGGGGGAGTAGTGGTGGGAGTGGTAAGTGAGTGTGGGGGAGTAGTGGTGGGAGTGGTAAGTGAGTGTGGGGGAGTAGTGGTGGGAGTTGTAAGTGAGTGTGGGGGAGTAGTGGTGGGAGTTGTAAGTGAGTGTGGGGGAGTAGTGGTGGGAGTGGTGAGTGTGGGGGAGTAGTGGTGGGAGTGGTAAGTGAGTGTGGGGGAGTAGTGATGGGAGTTGTAAGTGAGTGTGGGGGAGTAGTGGTGGGAGTTGTAAGTGAGTGTGGGGGAGTAGTGGTAGGAGTGGTAAGTGAGTGTGGGGGAGTAGTGGTGGGAGTGGTGAGTGTGGGGGAGTAGTGGTGGGAGTGGTAAGTGAGTGTGGGGGAGTAGTGATGGGAGTGGTAAGTGAGTGTGGGGGAGTAGTGGTGGGAGTGGTAAGTGAGTGTGGGGAAGTAGTGGTGGGAGTGGTGAGTGTGGGGGAGTAGTGGTGGGAGTGGTAAGTGAGTGTGGGGGAGTAGTGGTGGGAGTGGTAAGTGAGTGTGGGGGAGTAGTGATGGGAGTGGTAAGTGAGTGTGGGGGAGTAGTGATGGGAGTGGTAAGTGAGTGTGGGGGAGTAGTGGTGGGAGTGGTAAGTGAGTGTGGGGGAGTAGTGATGGGAGTGGTAAGTGAGTGTGGGGGAGTAGTGGTGGGAGTGGTGAGTGTGGGGGAGTAGTGGTGGGAGTGGTGAGTGTGGGGGAGTAGTGGTGGGAGTGGTAAGTGAGTGTGGGGGAGTAGTGGTGGGAGTGGTAAGTGAGTGTGGGGGAGTAGTGGTGGGAGTGGTAAGTGAGTGTGGGGGAGTAGTGATGGGAGTGGTAAGTGAGTGTGGGGGAGTAGTGGTGGGAGTGGTAAGTGAGTGTGGGGGAGTAGTGGTGGGAGTGGTAAGTGAGTGTGGGGGAGTAGTGATGGGAGTGGTAAGTGAGTGTGGGGGAGTAGTGGTGGGAGTGGTAAGTGAGTGTGGGGGAGTAGTGGTGGGAGTGGTAAGTGAGTGTGGGGGAGTAGTGGTGGGAGTGGTAAGTGTGGGGGAGTAGTGGTGGGAGTGGTAAGTGAGTGTGGGGGAGTAGTGGTGGGAGTGGTAAGTGAGTGTGGGGGAGTAGTGGTGGGAGTGGTAAGTGAGTGTGGGGGAGTAGTGGTGGGAGTGGTAAGTGAGTGTGGGGGAGTAGTGGTGGGAGTGGTAAGTGAGTGTGGGGGAGTAGTGGTGGGAGTGGTAAGTGAGTGTGGGAGAGTAGTGATGGGAGTGGTGAGTGGGAGAGTAGTGGTGGGGAAGTATATGTGGAGAGTACAGGTCTATATCATCTTGTCTCTTTTCTCTGTTTAGTACCTTTATGACCCAATCAGTGGAAATGGTGGGTATGTGTGTGTGTATGTGTGTGTGTGTATGTGTGTGTGTGTATGTGTGTGTGTATGTGTGTATGTGTGTATGTGTATGTGTGTGTATGTGTGTGTGTGTATGTGTGTATGTGTGTATGTATGTGTGTATGTATGTGTGTGTGTGTGTGTACATATGTGTGTGTATGTGTGTGTATGTGTGTGTATGTATGTGTGTATATGTGTGTGTGTATGTATGTGTGTGTATGTGTGTATGTATGTGTGTGTGTGTATGTGTGTATGTATGTGTGTGTGTGTATGTGTGTGTATGTGTGTGTGTGTGTATGTATGTGTGTATATGTGTGTATATGTGTGTATATGTGTGTGTGTGTGTGTTATATAGGAGTGTGCACACTCCATCATTGTACCTCTTCACGCCAGGCCCCTGCCTAACTAAGCCTGCAGTGAAGGAAGGTGGTACGTCAGTCAGCATGCTGAAGAAGACACCTACCCAACTGCGAAGGGAGAGAAAGAGGAGGCAGATTGAGAGGGAACGGTTGGCAGGTTTAGCTGATGGAGCCAGGGAGTGTAAGGTACAGAGAGAGAGGGAAGAGGTGGGGGCTGCAGCCATGGTAACCTGTGAGCAGAAGGGACAGGTGGTCCAATGGAATGTACCTGCCAGTTGTACCTCCAGCAAGGTCCTTGGGGGATGTACAGACCAGACAGGTCATCCAATACCAGAAGGAGTGATCAGCAGTATTGAGAACAAGTGGAGTATGGGTGTGGCCACAGAGATCGAGAGGGATGAGGGGGTGGACACAGATAACTCTGCTGGCAGCCAGGAGATGATGGAGTTTGGTTTGAATTGCCACTTGCTACAGAACCACCCTAACCCTGAAGGTCATCACCACCCTAACCCTGAAGGTCATCACCACCCTAACCCTGAAGGTCATCACCACCCTAATCATATGGACCACCCAACGATGTCCCTTGGCCAGCTAGAGGAGTTCTCTCAGCCTCACAGTATACTATTGCCTGCCACGAAGTCCCTGGGTGGAGAAGGGGTCAAGTCCCTGGGAGGAGAAGGGGTCAAGTCCCTGGGAGAAGGGGTCTTTAGTGATGTTCCAACACCAGAAAGTTCACCGGAGTTCGAAGAGCGTGGTATGGCACTGTCGCTAAGCAAGGATACCATGCAAGCTTGCGGATCATGTGATCATGCAGCTGAGCAAGCTTGCGGATCATGTGATCAGTTGGAAGGGGTCAAGTCCCTGGGAGAAGGGGTCTTTAGTGATGTTCCGACACCAGAAAGTTCACCAGAGTTAGAAGAGCGTGGTATGGCACTGTCGCTAAGCAAGGATACCAAGCAAGCTTGCGGATCATGTGATCATGCAGCTGAGCAAGCTTGCGGATCATGTGATCAGTTGGCAGAGAACGCTTGTGATAGATCAGTGGCTCAGGATAGGACCGTAATGGAATGTGGCAGACCGATCACTGGCATCACTCCAGACAACTTGGCTCCAGTCCCCAGTCTAACTGTCTATCCCAGCTCCAGCCAATATCTCCAAACAGAGCACACACCATTGCAATCCAAAAGAGATGTCCAAACATATATCAGTTGAGGAAGAAATGTCCACCCTAGTATGCTCTACGTGATGGATCTTATAGAGAAGCTAAATTCCATGCAACTGACTGATACTTACCTCGTTCCCCCTTAAGTACCTACAATATTGTGGGTTGTTTGTATTGACAGGTGTGTGCGGGACTCTGACAAAAAAGTGTTATGTGTGTTCAAGTGATCAGATGTGTAATTGTGCAACTGAGTTGACAAGATGCAAAAACACATTAGGAAAGACACTTGTTAAGGTGGTACTACTGAATGTGTGGGATGCAGTATGAATATTTAAATCATGTGACCACTCATGACAGGTACATGGGCCAATTCTTACGCTACCTGAATCAGATCCGCTACCCAAAGGTGGTGATTCAGTCGTGAGGTGGACTTCATTTCCAATTGAATCCAATAGTATCCAGAACAAGGTCTGTAAATTTCAGGAAATTAAGTCTGCCTCACGACTGAATCACCACTTTTGGGTAGCGGATCTGATTCAGGTAGCGCAAGAATTGGCCCATGTAGATGGTTGACTACAGCTACTGCATAGCAAACAAACACCGCTCACACGTGAACCCGCTTAGGCCAATATGATTTTACTGCACAGTACACAGCATCCTGTTTTTACTCACAGCCCCGCAACACCAAAGTTTAACTGTCTTCATAAAACAGACAAATTTAAAACCATAAACATTACAAAATAGTCCAAAAAGAATATATCCATAAATCATGACCAACAACATAAGACTGCAGAAGGGGGGGACACACGTGAAGAGCGTGAAAAAAGTGTCCAAATGTCACATGACCCAGTTGGCTGGTACCCATTGCTTTCCAGATGAGAACACGCGGATGGTTGAGACTAGCTCTTCGTACGCGACATCGATGTTCTGATTGATGATAGTGGCATCAAAGTAATGTCCGAATACAGATTCGATTCGTGTTGATTCCGTATAGCAATCTTCAAAGTCTTTCTCCTGGCAGGAGAGATGTGTGCGTGTAACGGGGTGTCACCTCCATACATGCTGCATTAACCTTCACTGAACAACGATGTTACGTTAACCCTTATGGAACACTGTTATAGTTACACTGTACATATTGCACATGTATGTAAGCTGTGACGTTACATGAACCCTTATACAACAGTCATGTTACATGAACCCTTATACAACAGTGACGTTACATGAACCCTTATACAACAGTGACGTTACACACAACAGCGATGTTACAATTGAACACTAACCCTTACTGAACACTGACACCACACAAACCTAACATAAAACTGGCCAGCCTCACATTACGCTCCTTACAGAATAATCCTACACGACTGCACATGACCTAGTGCTCACATAACCTAATGCTAACTGCTCACCTGAGTGCTCACATGACCTAATGCTAAATGCTCACCTGAGTGCTCACATGACCTAACGCTAACCTGAGTGCTCACATGACCTAACGCTAACTGCTCACCTGAGTGCTCACATGACCTAATGCTAACTGCTCACCTGAGTGCTCACATGACCTAACGCTAACCTGAGTGCTCACATGACCTAACGCTAACTGCTCACCTGAGTGCTCACATGACCTAATGCTAAATGCTCACCTTCAGTTCTGAGTGCTCACATGACCTAACGCTAACCTGAGTGCTCACATGACCTAATGCTAACTGCTCACCTGAGTGCTCACATGACCTAACGCTAACCTGAGTGCTCACATGACCTAACGCTAACTGCTCACCTGAGTACTCACATGACCTAATGCTAAATGCTCACCTTCAGTTCTGAGTGCTCACATGGGTTGTCTACTTTTGCTGACTTGTGGAGCCTTCTGACTCCATCGGGTGATGACGCCTTTACAAACACTACAAAAGGTCTGAACTGTGCAGTCCGTAGCTTTTTTAATGCCTGTTTGGAGATGAAGGTACACGTGTGAAACATCCTCCCCCACACACCTCATACCCACACCTATCCCCCTCCCCACACACCTCATACCCACACCTATCCCCCTCCCCACACACCTCATACCCACACCTATCCCCACACACCTCATACCCACACCTATCCCCCTCCCCACACACCTCATACCCACACCTATCCCCACACACCTCATACCCACACCTATCCCCCTCCCACACCTATCCCCCTCCCCACACACCTCATACCCACACCTATCCCCCTCCCCACACCTATCCCCCTCCCCACACACCTCATACCCACACCTATCCCCCTCCCAACACACCTCATACCCACACCTCCCCCACACACCTCATACCCACACCTCATACCCACACCTCCCCCACACACCTCATACCCACACCTCATACCCACACCTCCCCCACACACCTCATACCCACACCTATCCCCCTCCCCACACACCTCATACCCACACTTATACCCACACCTATCCCCCTCCCCACACACCTCATACCCACACACCTTATACCCACACCTCCCCCACACACCTCATACCCACACCTCATACCCACACCTCCCCCACACACCTCATACCCACACCTATCCCCCTCCCCACACACCTCATACCCACACCTATCCCCACACACCTCATACCCACACCTATCCCCCTCCCCACACACCTCATACCCACACACCTTATACCCACACCTCCCCCACACACCTCATACCCACACCTCATACCCACACCTCATACCCACACCTCCCCCACACACCTCATACCCACACCTATCCCCCTCCCCACACACCTCATACCCACACCTATCCCCACACACCTCATACCCACACCTATCCCCCTCCCCACACACCTCATACCCACACCTATCCCCCTCCCCACACACCTCATACCCACACCTATCCCCCTCCCAACACACCTCATACCCACACCTCCCCCACACACCTCATACCCACACCTCCCCCACACACCTCATACCCACACCTCCCCCACCTGAGGATGTATATCCAGAATGGGCATTTTCTTGGTCTGAATGACTTCCATCACAGAGTCACTCATGATCCCATAGAGATAGTGTTGGTGCTTGCCAAACTCCAGGAACTTGTGTTGCATTATATCCAACCTCATCTGCTCCTCGGTCACAAAGTGGTAAGCCTCGCTTTCTTCAGGGGTATTGAAATACTTTGTTGTGTCTGGTGTGTGTGTGTGTGTGTGTGTGTGTGTGTGTGTGTGTGTGTGTGTGTGTGTGTGTGTGTGTGTGTGTGTGTGTGTGTGTGTGTGTGTGTGTGTGTGTGTGTGTGTGTGTGTGATGTGTGTATGTGTGTGAATGTGTGTATGTATGTGTGTGAATATGTGTGTGTATGTGTGTGTGTATGTGGTGTATGTGTGGTGAGAGCACAAGGGTAGTACATGTTAGCTCAATGGGCCATAGTGCTAGTGGCTGGTGTGGTGATGTGATCATTATACTGGCTACCCCCACTTTGCTCAACTCTACTGACTCCATTCCCTTCAGTCCTATCAGTTCTCAAAATCACTTTTGGTGTATGTGTTGTGTGGTGGGGAAGGGGAAGGGGAGGAGAGGAGAGGAGGAGGAAGAAGGAACAAGCAGATGCTTACGAGCTTTGACTTCAGCAAATCTGTTACCATACTCGGCTAAGAGGCGTGTCTTAAGGCTCCGACGACCGATGTTAGGAGCGCCTATGGCAGATAAATGAAATAAATGTGTATGTATGTATGTATGTGTGTGTGTGTGTATGTATGTATGTACGTATGTATGTATGTACGTACGTAGGTATGTATGTATGCATGTATGTATGTATGTATGTATGTATGCATGTATGTATGTGTGTGTGTGTGTGTGTGTGTATGTATGTATGTATGTATGTATGTATGTATGTATGTATGTATGTATGTATGTATGTATGTATGCATGCATGCATGCATGCATGTATGTATGTATGTATGTATGTATGTATGTATGTATGTATGTATGTACTCAACAGGAGGGAGGAGCTTACCAATGAGGACTAGTGTATAGAACTGGAAGTTGTCCTCCTCCACCACTGGCTCATATAGCACCATGTCATAAGCCTCAAACTCCCCAGTGTGGTGAGATGAGTACATGATCTTCCTCTTCTGCTTCTTGCGTCCCACACAACCTTTTAGACAACACATGAGTCATGTGATCAGGGCACATTGGTCATGTGATCAGGGCACATTGGCCATGTGATCAGGCCATTAAAAAAGCATGATAGCCCTTCCACACCCTTCTCCCTTTAGGTTCCACACCCCACAGCCCCACCTCACACACCACACCCACTGCCCCTCCTCACACCACACCCACATTGCCCCTCCTCACACCACACCCACACTGCCCCTCCTCACACACCACACCCACATTGTCCCTCCTCACACACCACACCCACATTGCCCCTCCTCACACCACACCCACACTGCCCCTCCTCACACACCACACCCACATTGCCCCTCCTCACACCACACCCACACTGCCCCTCACACCACACCCACATTGCCCCTCCTCATACCACACCCACATTGTCCCTCCTCACACACCACACCCACATTGTCCCTCACACCACACCCACATTGTCCCTCACACACCACACCCACACTGCCCCTCCTCACACAACACACCCACATTGCCCCTTCCAACTCACCTACCACCCCATTCTGGTCTGCATTTCCATAGGCTCTCCTCCTGTGACAAAGCAGGCCACACCCATTGATAAACAGTGCCCCTCCCCTCCCATTGGCCCAACTAACCTTTCTTCAAGCATCTGGCTTGGGATGAGCCTTGCTGCTTGATGCTCGTCCTTTTTGACAGCCTGGGGAGGAGGGGCATATTCAAGATGCCTGTGCAATGTGTGACCATGTACAACCATGCATGCATGGGTGGTGATGTGTGTGATGTGTGGTATGTGATTGTATGTGTACTTGAAGCCTTCCAAAGGACTACAGATGACCTATGTACCCAGCCAAGCTTTTCACTCAGGAAGCATCTACTTGTGTGCCTGAGTGGGTGTGGCCATGGGCCAACAAGGTGCCTGGGTGGGTGTGGTTTTGGGCCAACAAGGTGCCTGGGTGGGTGTGGTCATGGACCAACAAGGTGCCTGGGTGGGTGTGGTCATGGGCCAACAAGGTGCCTAGGTGGGTGTGGTCATGGGCCAAGACTAAAACAACAATGGAGCAACCCAAAGTGAGGTGTAGGAACTGGGGGGGGGGGGGGGGGGGGCTGAGCAGCACTGTGTGTGTGTGTGTCCTCCCACCTGCCACCAGAATGAATCCTCCTGGTTCAGTACTTTCAATATGTCGCCCTTCTGGAATGGCAGGCCTGCCTCCTTAGCTGGTATCAGACGGTCGTGTTGAGGATTGAAATCAAAATGAGCACGATAGTACAGCTGTGTGTGTGCATGTGTGCATGTGTGTGTGTGTGCATGTGTGTGCATGTGTGTGTGTGCATGTGTTTGCGTGTGTGTGCATGTGCATGTGTGTGTGTGCATGTGCATGTGTGTTTGCGTGTGTGTGCATGTGTGTGCATAATATGTAATTGTGCATGTGTATATGAAATTGTATGGAGAGATGGATTGTGATGTGTGTGTAGTATGGGAGAGGGATGCAGTTCAAATGTGTACACTTGCTTCAAACTCCTTAGCCCTAACCATTGCAAACCCTCCTCCATTCCCTTCCTCCTCCCCACACCCTTCCTCCTCCCCACACCTACCTCTGCTATCCCCACTGGCTCCTTGGCTGTTGGCTCAATTTTTAGCACCAGTGAACCAGAACAGGTTTTCTACATGGACACACAAAAAAGGTAACATAACTACTACCATGGCAACCAAGGAGACAACAGATGCTAGCGTACCAACATGGATTGCAGCTCACTGGCATTCATGCTAGCGACAGACTCTCCATTGACTTCCAGTATCCTATCACCAACCTGAATAAATCCTGTGGGCACAGAGAAATCATGAATACAGACATACACACAACATAATGCAAATGCTTATATGCACATACATACATACATACATACATACATACATACATACATACATACATACACATACATACATACATACATACACATACATACATACATACATACATACACACACACACACATACATACACACACACACACACATACACATATATACATACATACATAAATACATACATACATACACACACACACATATATACATACATACATACATACATACATACACACACACACATATATACATACATACATAAATACATACATACATACATACATACACACACATACATACATACATACACACATACATACATACATACACACACACACATACATACATACATACATACATACATACATACATACATTAATACATACATACATACATACATACACACACACATACATACATACATACATACACACATACATACATACATACACACACACACACACACACACATACATACATACATACA